>CAAKHD010000730.1:52695-111601 GCA_901007705.1 Fistularia tabacaria
TTTTAAAATTTTTGGAATAGTTTTTTTAAAGAGGTGGCTTATTTTTTGTTTTTTTTTTTTTTTTTTTGGAAGTTCAAAGTTTAAAAAGGTCTTTTTTTTTTTTTTTTTTTTTTTTCTTAATGATCAGTCACATGTTTCTCACTCGTAATTCAAATATATGACACCTTTTTTTTTTTTCTCAACACAATATTTGTTTCAAAATAAAATATCAGTTTTACCCCACTTGAATGAAATCACTTGTTACATTTTGTCCAAGTCTGATGTCCTGTAGAGTAGAATCATGGACTGGAGCGGTCAGTTACTAAGCTCCTCTTCTGTGGAGCCATCTTTTAATTGCCATCCGGGGCTGGGGAGAGGAAACCCCCTTTTCTTTAGGAATAGATTTAAAACCCTTCTTTTTGAGAGAACCTTAATTATGCCCGTTATGCTGCAATAGGCTTACTCTGCTGAGGTATATCCCATGATGCACTTCACTCATTCCTCCCATTCTTCCTGTTTTGTCTACACTCATGTCCTTACATCAGTGCATGAGAGTAACATATCTTCTCCCGAGTCCTTGGGGTCCCTCGTGTCGCAGATTCCCTCGAGGAGCATGGCTTGATCTTGTATCGGTCCTGCATGGTGGTCACTGTTATTTCCTTAACGGATATCAAACCACAACTGCATCATGTCAGCCAGAGCCATGTAACTGTTAGCAATACTGTTATTAGTGTGAAATAATTTGACAAGTCCCTCCTGACCCTCTACTGTCTGTCTGTCCTCTCTCTCTCGCACTCTTTCTAACCCAACCGGTCGAGGCAGAAGGCCACCCACATTGAGCTCTGATCGGTTTCAGGTTTCTGCCCGGTAAAGGGCTGTTTTTACTCTTGCTCATGGGGGAATGTTGGGTTTTTCTAAATTATTTTGAAGTGTGTGTGGTCAAGGACTGATATAAATGCAGCCTCAGCTGGGCACAACCCCGGCTAAATACAGAGGGTTGCGTCAGGAACGGCATTTGACGTAAAACTTGTGCCAAAACCAGATATGGAAATCAAACCTACGTCTCGCAGACCAGATCGGTCGAGGCCCGGGTTAACAATGACAGCCATTGGTGCCGATAACCTACAGTGTGCCAGTGGAAATTTGGCAACTAAGGGTCGAAGAGAGAGCGAGAGCGAGAAGAGGAAAGGCAATAGCCTGGGACTGAGAGTAGGTACTTTGAATATTGGGATGATGACAGGAAAAGCTGGAGAGTTGGATGACATGATGCAGAGAAGGAAAGTGGATATACTGTGTCCAGGAGACCAGGTGGAAAGGTAGCAGGGATAGAATCTTCTAGCAGGTTTTGAGTTGTACTTTTATGGTACTGACAAGAAGAGAAATGGTGTAGGACTTACCTTGAAGGAGAAGTTGTTCAGAGTGGCAGATAGACTTATGAGTCTGAAGCTTGAAATTGAAGGTTTGATCCTCAATGTCAGTGGCAGTACCCCACAGGTGGGACGTGAGTTAGAGGAGAAGAAAACAATTCTGGAGTCAGATAATTAAAGTGATGCAGAAGATCCCCAGAGGTGAGCGATAATTGGTGCAGGCTTCATTGGACATGCTGGTGCAGGCAACAGAGGTGATAAAGAGGCAATGGGCAGGTTTGTTATCTCGGATGGTTGTAGCAAATACTTTTTTCCATAAGAGGCAGGAGCATAGGGTAGCTTATAAGAGCAGAGGTAGGAGCACACAGGTAGACTACATCTTGTAAGGAAGGAGATCTGTGACTGCAAAGTAGTGGTAGGCGAGAGTGTAGCCAGACAGGATAGGGTGGTGGTTTCAGAATTATACATTCAAGTGTGTATTGCATCATTAATGAAGAAAGCATAGTAAGTCAGAATGTATTGTTTTTGTAGTCTGCCAGATCCCTTTCAACGCGTTTCTGATTTTCACTTTATCTACCGCTCTGCTCCTACAAATCGCAAAACCAGTAAAACTTCGATTTGAACAACTGGACCGTCACACCAGTTGTCCCCGTTGAAATATGTGTTCATATATATATATGTATATATATGAGTGTATGTAAATGTTCTTTCTTTTTAAATTGTTTAGTGTTTATTTATATGTTGTCTTTTTTTTTTTGTTTTTGTCTCTTGATACTGTTATTGTTGCGCTGCTGCGACAAACGAATTTCACCTATGGGGATCAATAAAGTATTAACTTATCTTATCTTAAAATGTATAGGTTTAAGCCAAACCTTGTTTGCCCCATAAAAAAATTAAAACCGCGTTGCATGTAAAATTATTTTTGTGGTATTTATGATTTAGTTGATTTTTTTTTTTTTTTTCCTTAATCCAGCCAACTACATGCACTCCCTTTTATTAAAGGTAAAGGGATTGCATTATTGATCAGCTGTTCTTGTTTGTATTTGATCGGCTGAAACCTCTTGCTTGTATTTCCATCACTTTTATATATCTTTTACTTGGCCGGGATGGTCTATCAATGTTTTTCTTTTATAAAAATGATTAATGAAATATGATTATGCTGCTGGAAGAACCAATGGACTTTCTCCGTTAGACCATTATCCATGGAGGGATCTGTAGTCCGTTCATCATGAGACAGGAGCTGGCGGTGGCGGTGTGGTTGTGCAGTGGTAAACGCTTCCGCTTCACAGCTTGATTGTCCGTGGTACAATTCTAACAGGGGGCCTCTCAGAATTGAGTTTGCACTTGTCAGCATGTGTTTCTCCCACAGCTCAAAACATGCAGTGGCTTCATTGGAGACCCTAAATCCCCTCTTGTCCAATGACAGCGACCCTAGATAATGAATGAGTCAGTCCGCTAAAGTCCCATATCGTTATGTCCCAAGGCCAAACATCATCTTGCGTCCCGGTGGACAGTGTCATAACAATATCTTGGTTGTTGATATATTCTGGCCTTTTGATTTTTGCATTTCGCCAAGTTGAGCTGGTTGTTGTGCTTCGAACTGTCAGGTCAGGACTCTGACCGGGGTAGATTTACAGAAAACAAATGGAAACAAACGTCAAAAAACTGAGAACTCTACCAAAATGTCAATCCCCATTTTTTATTTAATTTGCTTCTAACAGCCATCTTTTTCAACGACTCCTTATTCATTTCATCTCGATCGGTCTCGAAATAACAAGACACTCCTATTTTGAGTCAGGCGACATTTAACATTTGCAAGAAATTCCCCCCCAACAAAAACAAGCACTTATATTTGTGCTTACTCTTTTCTGCTTAATACTTTGGGTTAGATGGAGGAGGTTGATTCGCGACCTGAGATGTGAGTAGCTGAAAGGAAAAGAAGACTTTTGCTATTTTCCATCAAATTGGATATTGAGTTTTTTGCACCTTCTTGTTCGGGGTCACAACCTGAAGACTTCGAACAGCCCTGTTTTGATGGAGCTTAGTGTGATTTTGTATAAACTTACAGATCGAAGATGTGTGTTGGGGGATGGTCCCCCCGCAAGTACAGGTGCTCTTTTTGTCAGACACCTCAAACCAAAGCATTTACTGTCAGTTTGTCTTTTTTTTCTCGGCTGACATCTGACAAAAAGCTAAGTGACTGGGGAGGGGGTTGTCGATAGTTCTGGACGAAAGTTTCTCTTCTGCAGTATCATTTCCTGTTTTTGCAGGCTGGTCTGAGGTATGAGGTAAACAACTGTGTTCTTCAAATTGCAAATTGAAAGAGGTTTTAAATGAGTATAGTAATGAGTATAGTTATTCTAAGAGGTGTTGGACCACCAAGGCAACATTAAATTACCAGATACTTATTTTGTATATCTGAAAATGTCTCACTGTGATACACGAAAAACATCTACATAGGTTTACAATTCACCCCTACCATTTCCCTTTTCATGTGTACCACTGCTGTTTTAGTTCCTTTTATACATGCATGTTTGAATGTGAACCAACAACTGCATGACTAAAAGTGACTGAAAAGTAGAAAGAAGCAAAAGGACAGCCAATTTCCCACGATAGAGTTCACTGACCTCAACCCATAGGAAAAAAAAAAAAAATCCTCCCATTTTGTCATTCAGCTATTTTATATCGTGAAAATTCATCAAATAGGAAGAGAATCTGCATGAAACAACATTGTCAATGTTCTAAAGTTTTTTTCATGCATCGTTCTTAAGATGTGTTGCGTAATTTTACATGGTTGCAGGTTCATGTGAAATACTCACACTCAGATAAACACAGGGATGGACTTTTTTGTGACATTTGGAACTGGAAATTTTCTTCAACTCAGTTGTCATTACGAGAAAACTCCCGATGATAAGACTAATGGCTGCATCTATTCTTGGGCCCTGAGAATGGAAAAAAGCACAAAGAACAAAGTATTTTTACATTAAACAGAAAAACGGTCTCAATTTTTTGCAAATCAAATGTTTTAATCTTGTTTTACCAGATTTTTGAAACCAATCTGAGATTGCAATCGTGATTATCTTTATAATATGTATAATTCTATATTCCAATTTCCATCAGCCTTACAGTGAGTTCCTCTTCAAATTGCTTCAAACTAGCAGTAAAAGACCCCCAAAGGAACCTTGACAAAACAATTCTCATGAACTCCTCTAATTTTTTGATTTTTTTATTTTGTTATCGAATGCTAAATATTACAATTGCTATATATTAAAAAACTGATGGTTCTTGTAATCTGGAGCGTTGCATTACATAAATGGCTTTACACCGGCAAGATAATTCACACAGCAGCCAATCTTTTTCAAAAAGGTGTGAAGAAAAGGATATTTGTTGTCACCCTGTGGGTCCACAAAATCACCTAAGAATAGTTGGGGTTTTTATTTTCATGGGGCTCAAAATCTCTAGTCATGGTTTTATAGTGCAATTTTCTACTTAAATTCTGTTTTAGGAAAATGGTAGAATGATTATTTGGAAGTGAAGTAGCTCTTCATCCCCTGTGATTACTTCTTACTTACTTCTATTAGTAGTAGTTGTATTTTATTTTATATTCATTATTTTTTATTTAGTTCAACACTTTTTTGCATACATACCACTTTGTGACGAATTATTTCAGTTTATAATGGTGGGAAAAAGTAAAATTGTACCAATTTCATTTATATCATGAGGTATGAAGCTTGGCAACTGCTGAAGGAGGCCAGCTCCCTCCATGGAGGCCTTGTTACCAGCTTCCGGCTCTGATGGACAATGTCTCCCATCCCATGCAGAAACTTCATCGCAGCACTGAGCACCTCCTACACCCCAAGTGTGTGAAGGAGATATTTTGCGAGTCCTTCCTTCCAGCTGCTGTTCTGCTCTTTAACTTCCATTCATTCATTCATTCATTCATACATCCATTTCACCCATACACCCTTAGGTGTTGCTGTTGTGAGCAGTTGTTGTCTGCTGCTAGTCTCCCATCTTTGTACAAAAGTGTTTCTATTGTTTACATTTTAAATTTTGTGATAATAATGTAACTACTGTTTTTTTAACTTATAATATACACGCACTACCTCGACTGCACTGTCCACTTTCTGCTGTGGAAATTTAAATTTTCCCCACTGTGGGACAGTTAAACACATATTTTATATTATTCCATTAGAACAGAATTGCCATTATTGCAATTGCATTTCAGAAACACAAAAAATAAGAAAGGCGCATTCAAATAAAATGCATTGTTATTATGAGTATGATCATGATTATCCATCCACATCCATCCATCGTCTGCCGCTTATCCTGCACTCAGGGTCACGGGGGAAGCTGGAGTTTATCCCTGCTGTCATCGGGCGAGAGGTGGGATACCCCCTGGACTGGTCGCCAGTCAATCGGAGGGCCATATATATAGATAGACAACCATTCATTCACTTGCTCAAAAATGTTCCCAATTTTTTTCCCAATTAACCTGCTGCATGTTTTTGGACTGTGGGAGGAAACGGGAGAATTCCCGAAACCCATGCAGACACGGGAAGAAAATGCAAACTCTACACAGAAAGGTCCCCTTGTCGGAATCGAAGCAGGGTCCTTCGTGCTGTGAGGCCAAAGCCCTAACCACTGCACTGCCTGACTGTTATCATGATTATTATTATTATCATCACTATTATTATTATTATTAATTAATCATTGTATTTGTTGTTCGTGTTGTTGTTGTTATATTCTATTCTAATAAGGTGCCAATATTTTTCGCTATTGTATCATCACTAAGTCATCATCAAGTTTTTTTTGGTTGGATATTTCAATTTCAAGTGAATGAGTTGTCCCGTATTCGGGGAGGGGGGCGGTAACGCGCGTATCCCTTGCCAGCGCTCGGCGTGGCGAAGGGCGGGAGTTCACTTTCACTTGGAGCCGAGTCAAACTTTTGTCAGACGGTCCCTTGGCCGCGGGGCAGCTGGGGAGCAAAGCGAAGCGTCTCAGTGCGACATCCGCGCACTAGACTGACGCAGGCGGGTGAGGGGGGGGGGGGACGGTTCAGCTGCTCCCGGTGTCCCCGCCGGTCACCGCCTGGCCCCGAGACGGATACACACCGCGCCAACTCCACGGATCCAAGGAACGCGTTACGATGTCACCGTGATGCTCCAGCCTCCATCTTCCCTTCCCGGACGCCGGCGAGAGATGAGCGGCTTGTGAGGAGGAGCGAGGACGAGCGCGGCTCCGCGGACAGGTCGGCAAGATTTTGAACCATCACTTAAGTTTGTCACCGTCGGCTTTTTTACATCTGGCAGCAAGTCCATTTCGGCTTGTCGTGTATGATTTTGCCGTTTCCACCCCCTCTCATTGACGCCGTGAATCATCCACCGCGCTGTTACGCACACACAGAATGACTCCATATCTGAAGGCGCAGTGAACGCAGCACAAGTTTCCTCTTACCAAAATCAATAGTGTAGAATTACTTTATAGCAAACGATTTGAATGTACCCCATCACCTACCAACCCCCCCAAAAATGTCCTTACAGACATTCTTACTGATTTCCCAGCAGCAAGCCCATCCAATTTCCGAATGATGTGTATTTTTTTAATTCCCCTAAGTGTCCCTGGAGGGGGGTTGGGGTTGGGTTCACCTTATTTGACCCTGAGAATTAAAAGCATTTCTTGCCGCAAAACAGTCTATTTCTGTTAACCGAAAGGTATCAAAGTGTCAATTATCATTGGATAGCAGAATGGCAAAGCACAAAATTTTATATATTTCCCTCAGTTAACCATTAGAATGAGCAGTTGGATGGGATTGTATTTTAATGCATTTGCGTGCGTGAGCAGAATCACATGAGAGCAGATTTAATGACCCGCCCGTCATTTCATTCATTCACATTTAGCTTTTTACTTATTTATGAACGGGGAGTAAAGTTGTAAGGACCTAACATGTACGCACATGTTAATAGTGTATGTATTAACCCTATCTGTGTTGGCCCTGTGTGGATGTCCGGCTGGTGTCTTCCGGTGTGCAGCAGCAGGAGCTGACGGTAAATGAGAGCCTGTCACCATGCCCCCAGGGAAGTATGGGATGCAGGAGGAGTGGGAGAGGGAGGGGGACCAGGAGATCATGATGGACTTCCTGCTGCCGACGGGGATCTTCCTCAAATTCCCGGTTTCTCGCAACGACACCATAAAGAATATCAAAATGGTATGTCCGCTGTTTTTTTTGCAATCTAAAACGCCCTGATTCAACATTTACCACTGTGTAATCTCATCACAGAACAGCTAGAGTTTTGTCTCAGAATATGCAGCCCAAATACTAGCTTTGACTTTCATGACTTATGAATTCTGTATCAAATACATTGGCAATCAACTCAGCAAAGCATTACCTGTCAGTCATCCAATTGGAAACGATGGCCCTAAAATTGTTACAAAATGAGTTTAAAAATACTTGGGGAATTAAACACAATATAACGAGAGCAGGGCATTTTCCCTTTCTGATGCTGTGTCAGGTTTTAATTTCTGTCAACTATTTAACCCCCTCATCGTGCCGGGTGACACGTGTTTGTGTTTCCAATAGCAGATATCTATCAATATACCTCTCTTTGTCTCTCTCTGTCTGTCTCTCCCTATTCATTTTCCATATCACTCACATGTAATCACTCCATAGTTAACAGCCCAGACATTCTTTTTGTCGGTGCCCTTGACTCATCCCGAGGCCGGACTGGGAGAACCTCTCCTCTCTTCCTCGCTCCTCTCCTCTCCTCTCTTTTCCTCTCCTCTCTTCCTCGCTGTCTGCAGCCAACTCACTGCTGAGACAGATCCGCTGTTATAGACCTGAATGTGCCCGTTTCTATGCCAACAGTTCTGCCACTTCAGGCCATTTGATTTAGACGTGTTAAGTAATGATACTCTTGGAAGCTGTTAGGATGATTAAGAGATTAAATCTCTACTCCGGTTTGGGTAATTCGCATAGATTTTAATTTTTTTTTTTTATTTTTTGTCTTTAACTTTTCAGGCCATTCTATGCACATTTCATTGGATGATGCATGTGGTCGAAATTACGTTACTCTAGTTTGGTCTTGAGATAGTCCAAGATCGTGGCTGAGTAGTCTGTAGTTATAATTATATTTTTTCAGAATCCCATGAATTGTTCTTTCACGTGACTAAATCTTATAAATATCCGTCTCTGGTTCCAGTTGGTTTGGAAAAATGCCAGAGGCGAGGCCCTGTTCAACGAGCTGGGTCATCCCGACTCGTACGTTTTCACCTGCATCAACCAAAACGCAGTGAGGGAGGAGCTGGACGAAGCCAGGCGCCTTAGCGATGTGCAGCCCTTCATGTGCGTTCTGAGACTCGTGGCGAGGGAAGGCGACCGTGCCGTGAAACTCACCAACACGCAGATCAGCCTGTTGATCGGCAAAGGTCAGTAACGTCCTCAGGAGCTGGTGTCGTGGAACTAAGGAGCATTTTCTTATTGATTTTGCTCAAAGACTTGGTAAATATGTTGATATTATTTTATGGATTCTATCCAGATGCAAACCAATTAGGAGATGAGAAAAAATCTTCTGTCAAATCTGTCAAAATAACTCTGCTATTAGCCTGTAGGGTTAGGAACAGCAAAGTATGGCAGCTTAATCCCATAATATGTGATGCCCAGCCCATCCAAACTAACTTAATTGGAGAGTTGTGGAACCAAGTTTGGTTGAAATGATCATATTTGAGAAAAGTGCAAAACCTGAATCAGCTCTCTCAGTCTTTGTGATCTTTCAATTGTTTTGTTTTTAAGGTCTGAATGAGTTTGAGGCCCAGAACAACCACGAGGTGAAAGAGTTTCGAAACAAGATGCGTACATTTTGTGAAGAAACTGCACAGCAGCGTCAGTGTTTGCCATGGCAACGGTGGATGGAGTACAGTTTCCCGTGCGACCTTGAGCCGGGCTGTTCTCCACCAGCGTGCAGGAGCATCACGCAGAGAAACACCAAGAAGATCTTCGTCAACGTCAAGTTCGAGGCTTGCGACGTGAGTTGTTTACAGATGGTTTTTAAAGTCAGTGATTAGGATTAGGCAACACAAATACCTTGACTGGATGAACGGTGAGTGATGGTGGGTTTTAACTCACTAAAAATCCCAAACTCCAAACCCACAAACCGTCCTCACACACAATAGTTTCAATGATCAGGGTTTTTTATTTTTGTTTTTTTTTAAATATGTCCTGTGTATTCATCTGAACTGGGACGTCTACAGGAGAGCTTTATGCTGCAGCAGGACCCTCAGGACATGCCGTTGGCTTTGATTAAGAGCGCCCTGAAGAAGAAGGCCACGGTCTTTCGCTCAGTGCGACAAGAACCCGAGGACTACACCTTACAGGTCAATGGCAGGTGGGAGTTCATCTACGGCAGACACCCCCTGTGCCAATTCAAGGTTAGTTCTCATATCTCCGAATCCTCCTGGAGCTTCTCATAGGCCTATAAACAAAACTGCAAAAGCTAAACGAAATAGTTTAAGGTGGCCATAAACTATTATCTTCAAGAAATCTAATATAGTCACCTGTTTTTACTGGCGTGTGTTCTTGATAATGATCACTTGAGTGGTTCCCCTCACCTTTTTAAGTTCCTTTCGACAAAAGTTCGAAATGCATGAGTTTTTTTTTGTTTTCTTTCTGTGTAGAGTTGACTTGGGGATTAGGCAAAGTGATAAACAGTCCCTGCCTCCCTGAATTATTGTGCAATCAAATTACGAAATGTTGATATAACAGCATAACAGTTCCTTTTCTGTTTCGTTAAAACCCTTTTTTTTTAAATGCCGTAAAGGAATTAAACATTTAGAAGCCCTCCTTCCCCACCTGGAATGAATTGCAGAGGCTCGCCCCTTTGAGCTTTCTCATGGCGGCAGGTTGTCCCTTCTAACTGTAACATCAGGAGCGAGGTGACTCAATACTCTTTTAGTCGCCGTAGACTCCACTGTTGATTTTGAAACTCACAACTACCTGCGGGGGAAGGGGGGGGGAGGGGGTGACTCATATCGGTCTTGCAGCACTGCGGAAAGGAACTGCATCCATCCACCCCATAATAAGATTTTGGCTGCATTAACCTACAGCAAAATGAACAGCGTCCAGGAGTTGACCGGCGCTCTCTGGGAAATATCTGAGGGTGAACCCCGGCTGATAGCCGCATCAGTAAATGAAAACAATTCCTTCTTCCGTCCTCTTCATTTGTATGTTTGTCTTCACCCCCCCAGTACATTTTCTCATGTCTGAGAAATGGCCAAAACCCACATTTAACCATGGTGCACCACTCCACCATCAGAAAATATCAGGAGGAGCAGGGTGAAATGTGCAGTCAGGTACGCAAGAGTCACTCCCTGTCCAGACCTCCTCCACTGCCCCTGAAGAAGGTAAGAGGTCAGCGGATGCTCGTTCGTCTTTCATTAACAGAGCCACATTCTTTCTTTCCTCCGCTCTCCCTCTCCATCCTCCGTCCCTTCGTCTTTTGTTCTGTAATCGCACCATGGACTTTGGTTCGCTTTGCTCGGCCCGTGCTGCCACGTGGATAATTGACGCTTGCGGGAAAAAAAGGAGCACGAAAAATGTAAAAACTCAAAACAGTTTTAGAAGAAGAGGGGGACAAAAAAGAAAAACAACAATGTCAGTAAAGGAAAAAAACAACTTTTTTAATTCCAAAGCAAAAGTTATTTCTCTCAGTTAACTTCAGTTTCATCTCATGGAAGAGTTGACCTACTGGCAAACAGGAAACTGTCAACAGGTGGATGTGTTCAAATGTGTGAGTGTTTTGAGTGCAGACGAGGGAGATGTTCATCTACTCTCCTTTACCTCCAACATGCAGCTGAACACCTCCTCTTTGTGGTCCATCAATGAGCTCTTCTACCTTCACCTGCTGCAGGGGAGCCGAGTCAACGCTGACGAAGGAATGAAGGTTGGTGCGGTTTTTGCGTGTTATTTTTTTACCGCTCAATGAAGAGTGGCATTCCCTTGTCTGCCAAAATTTCAATTTCAGTTGTAGGAGCGGTGGGTTTGGCATGCAAATGACAAGGGGGGTGGGTAGGGGTCACATGGTTTCAGACCACACGTTTCCCATAATTCATCATGGCGGTTGGTTAAAGCTTCACAACAGGAAGTGTGAAAGGCCTATCTGTTTTTTTTTTGTCTCATTCCGAGTCCTAGATTCTAAAAAGGCTCATGCTGTCTGTCCCTCTTCAGCCTTCGCTGCACTTTTTTTGTTTGTTTTCTGGAGGAACTAAATAGAACACGGACCGTGTTGGTTCACAACAGGAATTTGATCTGTGGATAACCCTGCAGAAACACACGGATATCCCAGTAAACGGCGCACTTTTGCCATATCACATTTTGCGTCTGACAAGCACCAGTGCAAAATCGGGGATCCTGTTAATGTCCGCCGTTGTGATTCGTGTCTTTAACTGGCCTTGTTACTGTTTAGTTGATTCGCTATGTGTAATCGCACTTCCGGCCTCGGAGCACATCATGACTCATGGCAAATTCGTTCAGTCACATAATCATGTCTGTAGTTGGCTGGCAGATGCTCAAAAACACACCCGGGGGGGAGAATAGCCACTCATATTTTGAAAACAATGACAGGGCCTATCTTGATTTTTCTTTCCAATGGACAGGGCATTATTGGTCTTATTGGATTTGGAAACCCCCCACCCCCACGCGATTGTTTATTATTTTTGATGGACTGGAAGGAAACTGGACCTGCTTCCATTATGAACGCATCGTGCGAAACAGATAGTCGTCTCACGGGCCACGAACAGGAGCCCGTGAGTGTTCTGCACAATAGCGGAGCCAGGCAGAAGGGGGTAGAAGTGGGGGGGGCCCAGCTCACTGCCAGTAACCCCCACCAGGCCGCAAGTTCAGGTCCGTCAGACATTTGAAACAGTTATATTTTCCCTCAGGCCATCTCCCCCCTCAACAAATCCTCTTCGTCCCCCATCATTCCCAAAGACAATTTGTCATTGTGCATATATCCCACTTAAAATTGTATATATTCTCAAAAGCACTTTTATGTATGTTTTTTTTCATTGCTAGGTTGACTAAATTTCTCTCATTTTTAAACTTTCTGTCATATGGCGCTGTTGCACCCAGACAAAATTCCTGTGTATGCTGCACACTGGGCAAATCAAGGAGTCTGATTTTGATAGACCCTCTGAGTCACAGTGAAACAGGAAACTCTTAATCATCTGTGTGTTCTGTGTAAATATTTCACAGACAAAGTCACTTGCAAAACTCCTCAGCTTCCAAAGCTCTCATCACACTTGTGTGTATTTGTGTGTGCGTGTGTGTTTCCCCCCAGCTGGTCGTGCAGGCGGGCCTGTTCCATGGCAGCGAGCTGCTCTGCAAGGTGGTGACAAGCTCTGAGGTGGTAGTGAGTTCTGAGCCACAGTGGGATCAAAAGTTGGAGTTCGATATCAACGTGTCCGACCTGCCCCGCATGAGCCGCCTGTGCTTCGCCCTCTACGCCGTCTTTGAGAAAACAAAGAAGCCACGTGGCACCAAAAAGAAGAATAAGAAAGCGGTGAGTCCTTTTTTTTTGTCGACTTGCGATTGAGCCGGGGCAATGAGTGTAAGGGCTGGTGGGTGTGAACTTGTTAGCAAACACAAACAGATCTGCTTCCTCTCTGTGTAGTCAGTGTGTGTGTGTGTGTGTGTGTGTGTGTGTGTGTGTGTGTGTGTGCGTGCGCGCGCGCGTGCGTGCGTGTGTGTGTGTGTGTGTGTGTGCGTGCGCGCGCGCGTGCGTGCGTGCGTGCGTGCGTGCTAGCGTGGGTGGGTGGGTGGGTGGGTGGGTGTGTTGTGTTGGTGCTGCTGCTGCTGCTGCATCTGGTTGTGCAAGCACCATGAGCAGCAGGGCTGTGGTTAACGTTTCACTTTTCGCTGCTCTTTTATCCGCGCATCAGGCTGAGGAAGGAAGGAAGGAATTGGCGAGCATTTTCAAGGAATTCTAAAATTAATCTTTTCCGTTGCTCCTCATATCAGCATCCTCACCCAGAACTGTCTTACTAAGAACGGGGGGGCGGACTTTTTTACAGAAACTGGCAACGCGTATTGTGGAACCTGGATACAATATGGAGTATTTAAAAAACAAAACAAAACAAAAAAACGTTTGTGAATACTCTTAGTCAAAATCAAACACGGTGTTTGAAAACAAACAAATATTTGCCAAACACTTCTTCTTCTGTAAACTGGAAAAAATGCCTGCGGGGAATTGAGAAGTGTTCATCTCACAACGTTTGCGGAACAGTGCTGGAGACTCTGCAAAAATTAACATAAAAAAATGAAAAAAGTACATGAAAATCATCAGCAAGAAACAACCAGTAACCAGGCAGAATTGAGCCCTGGCTACGGACAACAAAATGATGAGCAAAGTATCAGCAAATGAAGAAAATAAAATGTCTACTTGTGTCGATTATATGCCTGAAGATCACATCAATCGTAGCCATGTCAGATTTCTTGTCTTGTATGTTTTTGAGAGGTATCGAAAAATAAAGATATTTTTATATCTTTAACATCTTAATTATCGAAACTTCCACTGGTCATTGGAATGTTTCCATTCTGCACTTTTAGAAAAAAAAATCAGAATGTTAATTCACTACAAGCCGAATAACTAACAAAAAGTCAATTTATATGACATTGATATTGACTATTTTCAAGCACATTCGCAAGACGCTCAACGACACATGTCTTTGTCCCACAAAAGGGACGCTAAGCTGTAGAATGTTTTGATGAAATTGCTCCACAAACTGGGCCAAAAATTGAATCTTACTCATTTTCCCGAGTTACTTGAACTGTCAGCATGGATTCATCTCATTTCAGCAGAACAATATGCCGCAGAGACCGGAGAGCTCATCCGAAATGAATTAATCTAACGTATTGACTGTCAGAGGAGGCGTCTGATTTATATTTTGATTTTTATAACTGAATTATATTCACTTTATCGGGAATGGAATAATTACCATCACGACAGAAACATGTGTAATGGAATACAATACTGCCATTTTCAAAAAAAGGGAGCCTTTTCTATCTTATGAATGGTTGCAAATTAAATATGGACGGAGCTTTGATCAATTAATTTACTAGAATGTGAAACGATATTAAAATGTGTAATTGGGTGAAGCTCTGCGGAATTGAAAAATAAATAAATAATCCACAGCTATTTACGAATAGGAAGACATTTAGTCTCTGGTCTTTGATTAAAAATGTTTATTTTTGGTTTAATTCAGCAAAGTTTCACATTACTACTACTACTACCACTAATACTGCTACATTGTACACTTGTACTGTAACTGCACGGTGATGAGTCTTTTCACTCTTGGGCCATTTGTAAAAATCTACTGTTGTAGACCTTTGAAACTTAACACCCAGGTGTATTTGCAGGCAACAAGACCACTTCTTCTTTCTGAGCAACTTCTCTCTTCCTCTGCTTGGAAGAGAAGTCCTGTAGCCGCATGCCAGGAAGGCTACCGGAAGTCGAGCTATCGTTCGCTCGTATAAGTCCGCTGGCTCTTTTTTATTTTTATTTTGGCACATTTATGCTGTTTACTTTGAGGATATTACATGGAAAATATTTTCAGTACTTGCTGCATGGATCTCAGCTCCAGTCAGTGCATGTGTTTTGAATTAATCTTTTTTTTTATTAAAGATGATTTCATTTCCCGAAAACTCTTAAGTTTTATATTTAACAAGGGCATGCTGTGGTGTAGTATTGAAACTCCAGCATGTTGATGAGAAGTGGACGTGGTATAGTGGTTAGGCGCTTCTGCCTCAGAGCATGAAGGTCACTGTTTCGATTCTGACATGGAGGTGGGCGTTCTGTGTGGAGTTCTGCATGTTCTCCCCCTTGTCTGTGTTGCTTTCGGCTTCTCTGGTTTCCTCTCACAGTCCAAAATCATGCAGAGGACCCTAAATTCCCCAAGGTGTGAGTGAATGGGTATATTTTATTAACTTTTATTTAACCATGTAAAAAAAAAACATGAGATCGGGATCTCTTTTGCAAGGGTGACCTGGCCAAGAGGTCAGCAGCACATGTCCTTAGAGCAGTTTTTCAGGAGTGACAGTGCAATGTAAGAGTATAACATTTACATTGAAATGTGCAGTGGCTGTAAGTCAACAATGAAACAACAATTTAAGAATTTAAAAACATAGGCACTGTTCAAAGATCTCACGCTGTCTGTCCCTCAGGATATAACAGAAAAGTCCCAAGTTGAATAACCTCAGAGTTTCAAATCAGCCTGTAGCGTCTTTCATGTGGAAGGGGATGCAAAACTGAAAGCTCTTTTTCCCAATTTCCGTTCTTACCCCTGGAACAGACAAAACAAATGTGGAACAAGAATGCAAGGCATAGCTGCTACTCGGTCTCTGCAACAAAGAACACAATAAAGGCAGAATCAACATAAAAGAGGTTTATATTTCGGTATGTTTCAATATGACGTGTTCATGAGGGAATGAGCGATTGCGTGGCTCTATATGATGTGTGAGTGAGAGACTGATTGGTTGTATGACTCAGTATGTGGCCCTGTGATCGACTGGCAATAGCTGGGATAGGCTCCAGCTCCACGACCATGAGTGCAGGATAAGCAGTATAGATAAAAGATGAATGTTAATGACAACCAATATACAAGACAATTTGAAGTCCTCAATGCATTTAGATTTATTGATTGCCGTGGTGCAGGGGGGTTAGAGCGGTCGTCCTTGGAACCGAACATTCCTTGTTCAATTCCCAGTTCCTCCTAGCCTGTCAATGTGTTGTTGAGCAAGACACAACCCCTAGCTGCTCCGCTGGCACTGTTCCTTCGCTGCGTTCTGCTCATGGTGCATCCCATGATGTTGTGCTCTATGTATAACTGTATGTGACAATAAAGGCATTTCTTTCTTTTAATACTGAGAGAATATTCAACTCTTTCTATGCGTTTCTTCAGGATTGTCCAATCGCCTGGGTGAACCATATGGTGTTCGACTTCAAGGACCAGCTGAAAACCGGGGAGGTCCTTTTGTCAACATGGCCTTCTGTTCCAGGTACTTCCACTTTTCCTTCTCGTATCTTCTCAAAATAGAGTTCTACGCAACACAGCACAGCAAATGACGGTATGCAGCGCCATGAAAAACACATGTGCTGTAGCCCGACACTTTTTGAACACATACTACCTACAAATGCACAGATGGCTGCAAGGTGATTTTCGGAAATACGGTGAAAAACAGTAAATGAAAAACTCTATCATAAAGAAGAGAAACTTGATATTTTTGAGTGGTTGTTCAGATTATTGCTTTTTGGCTTGGACCATGACTATTTAGGAAAGGTTGAAGAAGAGGTTGAAAATATGTTCATATTGCAAAAGCATTTGACTAAGCGACATGTTTGACGCATGACACGGCTGCTGCAGATGACAAGAGTGAACTGCTGAATCCGATGGGAACGGTGGAGAAGAACCCCAATGTTGACAGCGCAGCTGGACTCCTCATCCGCTTCCCCAACATCAGACCACATCCTCTCTATTACCCAGCACTGGATAAGGTACTGATCTTCAAAGGTATATTATCAAATACATACTGAGAAATGCGCTGCATGCCATGTAGTAAATACAATCTTATCTCCTTTCAGATAAATGATGTGGAGAAAAATGGCGATGCGACTTTTGCAACTAAAGAAGAGGTTTTAACACTGTGATTTTCTTTATGAGTCACACAAGCAACAGTTTCTCTTATTATAAAGGTGTCATTGAGTCATTCCTCTCTTGACAGCACATGAAATTGAAAGAAATAATGGACAACAAAAACTACACAGAGTTTTTCGAGGATGAGAAGGAGCTCCTGTGGAAGCTCCGAGCTGAGGTCCGAGACCGTTATCCAGAAAGCCTGTCCAAGCTGCTCCTCATCACCAAGTGGAATAAGCATGAGGATGTACTCCAGGTATAAACAAAGTATTAACAGTGCTGCCAGGATAAAGCCGACAACTCGAACGGCTTTCTTTTCTTTCACGGGTCTCTGAAAGTTCATCACTTCCACATAACAACTGGGAAAATCTCTGTGGAATAGAGAGAAATATTGAGTTCCTGTTATTGCTAATGCAAAGTGGCATGTGCGGCTTCAGCTGTGCTCCACTGGGTCCCAGCCAATGAGGACCTCAAGGGAATAAGACAAAAACTGGACCTTTAAAATATTTGTCACATGTCCTGCTAAATGATGTACTGGAAGATGCAGGTTTTGGCAATGCCGTCCACATGCACATTACTAAAAAACACATTACTAAATGTTATATATGAGGTTATGCACAGAACAACGCCTCCTCGAAATGAGTATAATATTACACACAAATACATGTAAATCGGTCGAAAAAATTACATGAAAGTCAGTTAATTAAAAGTTACAGTCTCAATAAATTCATCATTTAGAATTTGGAAATCAGGTTGAGTTTCATGAAAATATTAATTTTCACTCGATAGATGGTGAGTTTACTGAGTAACTGGCCAGATCTACCTGCCATCCATGCCTTGGAGCTCTTAGACTATAGTTTTCCAGACCCAGCGGTCCGATCATTCACGGTCAGGTGCCTCAGGAATCTCAGGTAAACATGTTTTGGGTCATGTGGAATCTGCTTTTTTACGTTTCAAATTTCAAACCCATAAATATCCTTTGTTCCATTGTTTCTCTGCATGCAGTGATAATGAATTGCTACAGTATTTAATCCAGCTGGTCCAGGTCCTGAAGTATGAGTCTTATCTAGATTGTGACCTCACAACCTTCCTGCTAGAGAGGGCTCTATGCAATAGGAGGATAGGACACTTCCTGTTTTGGCATCTCAGGTGAGAATCCATCCAACAGGAAAATACTAGATTTCCAGCTTCTCGTTTGACTGGAATAATTGCCTTTCGTGTTAGGTCAGAGATTCACGTGCCATCTGTGAGTCTACGATTTGGCCTGATTCTTGAAGCGTACTGCAGGGGGAGCATCCATCACATGAAGCTCTTAACCAAACAGGTACTCCAGCTCCAGTAGAAGATGATTATAAAACATGAAATGTGTGTTTTTTTTTCCCCTTCTGTAAATCTTGTCTCGCTTCTCTCACAGAATGAGGCTCTGGGGAAAATGAAGGCTCTAAGTGACTTTGTAAAGTCAGGCTCCCAGAAACTGACTGCAGAGGACCTTAAGCTGTGCATCAAACAGGAGTCCTACCTCGAGGCCTTGTCCAACCTGCTGTCACCGCTTGAACCCAGCATCATCCTCTCTGAGATCTGGTTAGTGTCAGATACACACAAGCACACACAAAAACAAACACATACACACATACACACACACACACACACACACACACACACACACACACACACACACACACACACACACACAGCATGATTTTTTTTTATCAAATTTTGTATTTGCCTGCTTAATGAGATTTTATGGGGACATTTTGGTTCCAAGCCAAACTACAAAATGATTCATTTATGGACCTTTTAAGTCTGAACTAGTACACAACCCGACCCGTCAGGATTTGTTTGTATCTCAAATCAAACTAAACGGTTTGAAAACTTTCTGGTCTTCTAATTTTGCAACTTTGTCCCTATTTTACAGAGTATCAAGTGTTTTGCAGCAAGCTTTTGTAAACAGGAATAGCTCATATGTGAAATGAAACATTTGATAATAAGGATTACTTGACTTTTTAAAAATGTATTTCAGCTTCACAAGAGAGAGCTGTTGTAAAAGCACGATATCAGTGCCGGACTAGTCTTATGGTAAATCGACTACAGCCGTTATTCTTATTACTTCCTGATGTGAGAGATCAAAATAATTGCATTTTTTTTCACAATATTAAATTGTGAAAAATATTGACAGCACATTTTGGCTCTGCAGCTGTTTATGTCTGTATTGAGGGAGAAGGGCTTGTCCCAATAGCATGAAATGCTAAACAGCATTTAATGCCTGTTACCTGTTTTTTGGTTGTAAACCATTGCCTTTTCAATTTTAAACAAGTATTTTTGTTAAACTGAGGAGACAGTCGGTCTCATTAATTTAATCAAACGTAATATTTTGCAACCGTGACATGTCTGGCAAATTTCACAGAAGAAGATACTTGATGGCGGGCAGACTGACTGTTTTCTGAGCATGTTGTGACCCGTTTCTGTCACGCTGTCAGGATGACCATATGCTCATCATGAGTTTGTTTGCTGTTGCAGTGTTGATAAATGCAGATTCATGGACTCCAAGATGAAGCCACTCTGGCTGATGTATAAGAACCCCTGGGCTCAAGGAGACATGGTGGGCATTATATTCAAGAATGGAGATGGTAAGAGACAACACAATAAACAGAACAATGAGTGATGAGTATCTAGTTGGAAAAACAAGTTAAATTCGAATAAGAACCACACTGACAGAGCTAAAACGTATTCTTTATCTAGTAACAATCCCAGAATCATTAAAGAAGATATATTAGATGTTACAAATTTCTTCCAGATCTTCGGCAAGATATGTTAACCCTCCAGATGATCAGGCTAATGGAGACTTTATGGAAAAGAGAAGGTCTGGATCTCAGGTAGGAGTTGCTTTCTGCTGTTTAGCTCTTCCATCCAAAGTAGTGTGAGACCGCTGACCATGACCTCCAATCGCAGGATGATCCCTTATGCCTGTTTGTCCACCGGGAACAAGATGGGGCTGATTGAAGTTGTGAAAAACTCGGACACTATCGCCAATATCCAGCGAAATAGCAGTAACAGCGCAGCGACTGCTGCCTTTAACAAGGACGCCCTCCTCAACTGGCTCAAATCGAAGAATCCGGAGTGAGTAAGGCGAACTGCACTGACATCGTCGGTGCTCCAAACATGCCTAGTTAATTGCCGAGATGCACACATTTCACCATATCTTCCCATTTCACCTTTTTATCAGTCACCCTGCTTTTATTGGCCAATGTGTCACAGGGTGTGTTCACAGTTACATACCAAGACCAAGATCTCGCCAAGCTTCGTCCTTTATAGTGTGTCTACATATCGCCCAAAACGTACCTTCTGGACTTTGCACGACACACCTACATCGTGTCGTCATCACCTACTTGGGCCTTGACTCTGTTTACACGTCATTAGTCGATTTGTGGGTGGGAACGCATCTCATGCTGGCATACTTTCAATTTGGCAACCCTTCCCGTATGGACAGAGAAAAAAATGCCCCTATTATTTTTAGAACAGCATTAGTACCTGCTGAGTATTCATCATGTCAGATGGTTCTAACATTGATATATTGTTAGCATTCAGAATAGTGTTTTTAATGTTATTTGTATGTGTATTGCATCTGCTTTATGCTAGCTCAGAAATCAGTTTATGCAGCTGTATCAGAATTTTTCATGTCAAAATATTGATATCAGCATCAGCTTGACATATAAAGTGTTTCTTGAGATGTGGCTGAGTTATCCAGAATGCGGGGGGGGGGGGCTTGACATTAAGGAGAAACGGCCTTTTAGTCATTCTGTGGTGGAAGTTTTACTTTACCAAGAAATTTGTGTGCGAATTTATCGGGTTACTTGAAAATGTTATTTACGTGCAGCATTTGGAGTCACTGTCAGACCGAGACAAAGTGCAAGGCCGACCACAGCATTAAGCAAGAGAGTAGATTTTCATTTGGTTTCAGACAAGTCTGAAGGTCTTGTCTGCTCTAAAAGCTCCTCTCTAAAGGAGGGAGAGGGCACCTTTCAGTGTAATGAATAAGCTCATGTGCGTCACATTGGCAAGACAAGCCCCAGCTGACTACACGGCAGAACAGAAGGGTAATTAACCTGAGATAATTCGGTGCCCAAAATGGACTGGGGTTTTTGGAAGTGCAGTGAACTCATTGAACACTTGCTTGTCTAGACTGTAAACAGATATGGCATTCAATCATTAATCAGCAATACCAGTGAGGTGACTGTCTGTTTGTACATGTATGCAAAAGAGGCTGGGAGAAAGTGTGGGTAATCTGTAAACGGTGTATAAGACTCATATCAGAGAGGGTTGAGTTTACTATGAGAACAACATCCACTAATCCTTTGCTTTCTGTTTTCGGCCCTTTTCATACCACCAGAGACAGACTTGACCAAGCGATAGAGGAGTTCACACTATCTTGTGCTGGCTACTGTGTAGCCACTTACATCTTGGGCATTGGCGATCGTCACAATGACAATATTATGATCAGGGAAACGGGACAGGTGAGATTTACCACTGCCGTACTTCATGTCATCAAGAAATCATGATGAAAATCCACCACAAGAGGGCGAATAACTATTAATGTGGGAAATGAGGGGTGATTTCAGCTGCAAACCCAGCTTGATTATCTACTTTGGATCTTATGATGATATTTTGAAGACGACCTACCATATAGAGTAGTTGTCACTGTGTAGAGGTAAAAAGATAAAGATAAAATGTATTATTCATCAATGTTGAAGTTTTACAGTCCCAAAGCAAAGCACACTTTGTCTCAGTAAAACATGATTGTAGTCATATAGGTCACTTGCCATTTAGTGAGTCTGGAGCATATGTCGTTGTGGTCAGTGATTCAGCCGAACTCACTTTCACATTTGTTCATCAGCTGTTCCACATTGACTTTGGGCATTTCCTGGGCAACTTCAAGCGGAAACTAGGGATCAACAGGGAACGTGTCCCTTTCATCTTGACTTATGATTTTGTCCATGTCATCCAACAAGGACGGACGAGCAACAGCGAGAAGTTTGAAAGGTACTTCATTTTCAAAAAAATTTCCGAAGCCATTCGGGATCCCTCTGACAAATAATTTTTGCATCTGTGATTTTAGGTTCAGGGAGTACTGTGAGCGGGCTTATAAGATCTTGTGTAGGAATGGGACATTATTTGTCAATCTCTTCGCTATGATGAAAGCGGCAGGACTGCCTGAACTTAGCTCTTGCAAAGATATTCAATACCTGAAGGTATGTAACAGCAATACTGATCCTCCTACAGAGCACAAATGACATGTTGACAGGTTTCTCCTTTTTTTTCTAATTTAAAAAGGACTCTTTAGCTTTGGGTAAATCAGAGGAAGAAGCACTGAAGAACTTCAAAGTGAAGTTCAACGAAGCTCTGCGAGAGAGTTGGAAGACCAAGGTGAACTGGATGATGCACTCCCTGGCCAAAGATAATAGACCATGAAGAAAATAGGGGCACCTGAGCACTGACCTAAACTATTTACCTATTGAGATAAAAGGGATACAGTTGCAATCGAAGGGCATACGTGATTCGATTGCAAATGTTTACATCTGAGTGGCCTGACTATAGGTAGCAACGTCTTTTATCATGGGCATCTAAAGACAATGGGACAATGAGACAGTTACGACACATTACCGGATGCTGATTATGTCGTGATGTTTCACATTACTGTGGAAAAATACCTCGTCAATCAGAATCTCAGACACAGAAACAAGATTAACTTAGCTTCAGCAATCGCATCATTGCCCACCAAGCAGATGGCAAGCATGCCTAAGTCATGAAGTACAATAGCAAGATAGGATATTTGTTTTTATTGTGTTGTATGTTTTTGTTGCAGTCGTTGTTTGTTTTCCTTTCATATAAATTACATGTTCTGTACCTGGAGGGAAATTTTGGAACAGATGTTTTTTTTTTATTTCTGTATTGAGTGTTTATGTGGAATATTTGCCTTCAAGTGCAGCATGGTGCCTTTTAAGTGCCGGTTGTTTGGGAACATTGCAAAATAGGGGGGTCCTTGTGAAGATATTGGACTCCAATTTTCATTTGGCCCTTGTGCAACAGGCCGTGTTTCACAGTAGATCATTCCCAATGTGATTGTGACCCATTTGTAACATGGCAACTGTACATACCTGAAGGAGGAAATGATTGCAGGCGCAAAGCAGAGATGTCGCAAATGTTGGGATTGACCATGAGGTACGCTCAATCATATTCACAGAAATGCAAGTCTGATCGGACTGTTTATCTTTCACAAAATATGGTACTGTACACATGTACACCTAGACCTTTTCAAAAGGTTGAATCTGTTATATGTGTACAATTTTGATGATGTAGTACTGATGTGTGTGTGAGTGTGTGTGTGTGTGTGTGTGTGTGTGTGTGTGTGTGTGTGTGTGTGTGTGTGTGTGTGTGTGAGTGTGTGTGTGTGTGTGTGTGTGCGCGCGCGCGCATGCACGCACTTGCACGCACTTGTGCGTGTGAATTTGTGCCTAAATTGTTTTCTGATATTTAAGTTATGCGCCATGATTTCTACAGTTTTTACCTGATGTGCCAGATGAAATCGCAGGCATATGTTTAGTGTCACACTGTTTGACATATTTAAACGTTGTTTTTGCACTGCTGCCTAAATGAGCCCATGTGCTGTATTTGAGGTTACTTTTTAAGCTGGGTGTCCTGCTCTCAGTACTGCAAGGACTACTTCAATGAAAGATTATTGTGCTATGTATATTTTGCTATCATTATTTTTGCAAATTATCTTTACCATTTTTAAGACCCCATGTGTAGTTTTACAGAGAACACAAGTAGCTGTAGATAATACAGCTTGAAAATTTAAATACGTTGATCTACTAAAATATTCACTCTCAAATAAACTTCAAATATGGGTCATGTGTGTCCCTCAGTATGGGCTTTGCTAAAGACTTTGCCCCTGCTTAAATTTGGAAGTGACTCCTGACTAAAGGCTCTTTTCTTGCAGATAAAGAAGTACAGTTTTTTCCTTTCGCATCAATTGAAATTCAGGAAACAGTTCAAAATGTTCCAGACTTATTTACATGTGTACCGCAACCAGATAAATCATCCTGTCAACATAGTTCTAACCAGCGCAGTTTTCTTTTTCTTAGTACTGGTTTTACATTTGTTTTACTCCCCACTGGGGGAAACACGCACTTAATAAACACTGAGTCTGTTTGAATCTCGGAAAAAATTCCTGAGGACTTAACCCTGACCATATTTATTGCGCCTTTTATTTCTTAGACATTTATAAGGGTTGATCATGGATCAGGGTTGTAACCACTACAGTGAACCTCTTTTCAAATGTCCCGGGTAGTCCCCAGTATATAAAACAAATGGCCCATTGTCCACAGGTCTGTGGGTGATTTATTTGATATATCTGATTGATGTGCAATATGCAGCTGAATGAGAATCATCCCATCTGTATCCCAGAGAGTTTATATCTGCATATTTCTTGAGTGAACCTTATCCAGTTATCCAAGCTGTAGATTCCACTGCAGTACAAATACAAATTCAAATGAAATGCCGTTATCTTCAGCTCTTTTTTTCTCAATAAGCGTTGATGGATTTTCTGTTTTGGTTTTATTATCCGGGAATGTTTTTATTGTGTTACAATGTGATACAATTCATTTTCTCACTGAAAAAAAACAAAACAATGAATTGCCACATGGTAAGAACAAATGAGTGAGTTCAGCGAACAGACTATACTATAGTATACCATAGTATACTATAGAACCTTCCTGACACCTTACTAAAGTCACTATAGCAAGGTGTCGGGGAGGGTTTGTGGAATGTGCGGATGGCGCCCCGTGTGGCGGCCGGCGGTACTGCGCCAACAGCAGTGCCGAGACGGCTTTGAGCCACTTCGCCGAATCGCTGCCGACTGGAGGGATGTGACCCCGGAACAGGACGCCCTCCTATAACAACACACCATTCAAACAGAGCACAGAAGAAAGAAAACCTGGACCAGGAGGGGTAAGCTCGGGTGTCTATTCTTCTTACTAAGGCGTGTATTGTCTGAGGTTTCGAAACGATACATGTGTTTCAACCCCGGCGTTTAGACTTCTGTTAGAGCGGCGGCACCTGGATGGTGAGTGCACCCATAGGAACTTCATTCAGGCTTTTGTCTCAGGCAGGCTAGCGAGCTAGCGAGCTAGCATGGCTGCTTAGCACTGCCCGCTTTGCCTTGAGGGGCGCCGGTGCGGTGGGAACTCAATGAAATGTTTACAAACGACGAATCACGGGCGAAAATACAAGTTATTCGCGGCGCAGTCGTTACGACATTTCACGCTTTGTATCGCTCGAGATTGGCAGCGAAATGCGCCGGGGGCTTGGTGCTTGCTAGCAGAAGCGCTGCTACAGTTTGAACTGTGCGTCCCGCAAAATAATTAACTGTTAAAAGATCTCTTCACAGTGAAACGCTGCGGGCACACTCAAAGCCATCTCCCGTGTCAGCTTGCTGGGTTTGACGTTTGTGCTTTATACCTTATTACGTGCAAATTAGCTGTCTCTTTATTGTGATTTTCTCTTCCAAGGAAACTACCGAAAATACTGATTAAGTGGCAGTCAGAAAATATCAGTCCAAGCTACCGTGAGGACCGTTACACGTTAACAAGACCGTCATCGCGCCCGTAGGCAGATTTATTCATCCACATGTAGGTATCAAATTGACATCCAAATATCAAACTCTTATTTGTGGACAGGACAATTTTTTTTCCTGCTGGCAGACTATCCACTTATTATGTGAGTTTACACCGAAATAAACATTTCCGACCTATGTGTGCCTTTCATCAAGCTGCCTATTTATACTGTTTAAGTAATTGGTATACATGAAGCTGTGAGTACACACGGCCATCCCAATATGGTTTTCATTTTCAAATCTGCTTCTCGTTCAACTCTCATCAGTTTTCTATTTTTGGATCTTGCCACCATGGATGCATTGTGCCACCCTGTCCCAACAGTGTCTGCTTTCGCCACATGTCAGATAGCTGACAACCTTGTAAGCCATGAAGCTGGCGCCTGGCCTGCAGCGGGGCATCGATAAGCACTGCAGCCAGAGGGTGTCAGGGCTTGGCCTCGGGCATGTCCTGTAAACACGCCTCGCACTCTCAGCAAAGTACCCCCTAAGTTTGCGCATTCTCTCAGTTCAGTATTTTTTGGAGCAAGACAAAGACAGCTGATTCTGACCTGCGGCAGCCCTGTCGCTCTTCAACGGCTCAAGCCTTGAGGGGACTTCATCAGCTGTTTATATGAGACCAATTTGGAAGTGAGGATTGAATCATCTCTAAACTCCTTGCTCCGTTCGCCACGCGTCTTTGTCACTCTGACAGCAATAATCGGTATCCAAGCCATATTGAAGCCTGTTGTGGGCTGAAACTTTGATTCTAAACCTGCACATGTCTTTCTGTGGCTTAGCAACCCTTTCAAATGACAGAGGCCTCCAGAGTACAACCAAGTCTTTTGAACTGTTTCAAAGAATCTAGCTTGAAACCGTAGCAATCTCTTCTGCACAACCTAGATTAGTGAATTTTTCATTTTTGTTTCATCTATGTTATGCACACGTTTCTTGTCCATTGTGCAGGGCATTCTGCACATTAGCATCGCATTGTCTTTGTCTATGCACATACATCACATTACAAACAGTCATCAAAAAAAAATCTAAATTTTATGCCATTCTTGAGGTTGGTGCTTTTGAAATCTTTCAGCCACAGCCCCAGGGGACCAACTTAAGGCAGCAGCTTCTGTTTCCATTCCTTTGAAAACCCTGAGGAGCAAGTGAAGATCTGTGAGATCATATACCAGATTTAATTATTGGTTGGGGGTTGTGTGGTAGTTCAGTATCATGAGGCAGCTGAAAATGGCAACAGTATCTCCTTTTCAATATCATTAAGAAATTGAGTTGCGCATTGTGTTTATCAAGACGAGTAATGGCTCAAGAAGAACGTGGATTAAAAGCTCCGAAAAGGACAACCTGACTTTGCTAACCACTTAATTTGTCTTAATCTGTGATCAGTGAAACCTAATTATTTGGAAGCAGCAACTGTATAATCAGGGGTCACCAATGCCATAATTTCTTAAATGATGTTTGTAAAATGTAAATCATTGATATCAGACTTATGTGTCTATGCTGCAGTCAATACTGTGGAATCCCTTATTCCAGTACATTAGTAATGGGATAGTGAAAAGCTTTATTGTCATTGCAAAGTGCAAAATAATGAAATTAAGTTAATTGAGCCTTTGCACACCAGAATCCACACAGTGTTCTCACTCCAAGATAAAAGTGTTATATTGGTACTACGACTCTGATCTGTCTGTAGTGGCCTATGATTTCTAAAGGGAAAACCTATCACAAATCAGTCATGGGTTCTTACTAAATACCAGAAACACTAACAGCTGTTAGTTATATTAATCTTGCTCTTGATCAATTACTTTTAATTTTCCTGTATCTGAGAGGAAGGGCCCTGCAGGCTCTTGCAGTTATTATGATTTTAATATATACCAGTGTTACAAACATTAAATAAAAGATACAACTATAAATCGAGTATTAATGGTTAAAACAAATGTACTTGTTGTTATCTGCTGCTGAACGCACACGCTGACACTTGCTCACCCTTTGCAGTTTATTTTCCTTCCCTTGTGCAGAGACTGTTGTTGACGCAGAATGGATCTGAGAGTAAAAGCTGGCTGTAGCTTGAAGTCTAGCAAAAGTATTTGTTTGTCATTCATCATTGAAATAGATTAAATGAGAGAATATGTGTACATTGGTTGTTTTCATTTAAGTTCTTTTGGTCTTTAAAAATAAATAAAAATAAATAAAAGCCAATGAGTCTGCCAGCTTGACTAGGCTCAAGGCTCTTAAGTTATTAAAACGTCAGATGTATACACTACGACGAATGTGCTGCTCAGCTGGGAAGTCCTTCTCTTTGTACATGTAACTGGAGGATGGTATTCCTTAGCACAATATTCTGAGTTTGCAACATGTAACCAATCAAAACAAAACTGCATTGGTATGACATATTGATAGAGGGAGTCGTATGACTTCGATGACTCGTTAAATTAGGCACAACTGAAGACCAGATTCATTTTTTGATTCTTATCCCAAGAGGTCAAGCACAGTACGAACACTTATTCATTTCCGTCACTAATACTAATAATCATAATCAAACCCTGCAGGACAGTTTTTACTCAAAGAGGGAATCTCAACTAATGACTCTAGATTTCTGTTATACAGCTGGGAAACAAAGACAAAAAAAATCATTTTTAAAAAGAATTCCATAACTGCCTCAGTGGGATACATAACCAAATTTGTTGCTTCTATTTCTGGTGTTCAGATTAATTTATAACAAAGAATCACCGCATCTTGTGTGAACAGAAAAACATACAGTTCTCTTGCATATGATTTCAAACACTTGGTTCATCCACCCTCCAGTTCAGATTCTAGAGGAAATTACTGATTTTCCTAGAGCAGTGTCTGACACAGTGGGTAGAGCAGGTCAGCCGGGGCCTTCAGCAGCATAGAATTAGTGCCAGCCTGCATAAGGCAGTTGGTGAGCTTTGCATACTACTTGAGCGGTAAGATATAATATGCACTAGTATTGGTATGAGTTATATTAGCATTAGCTATACATTTCATGACTGAACTGCTGACACACAGTTTTCAGATCCCAGCTTTAATTGAACTTGGTTAGAGCTGTTAATCACATCAGAAGACAGTTATGAAGCAAGCTTGTACAGTTGAACTGGATTGTTTGAGTTCATGCCTCACGTGGTGACAACAAGACATGACCTACTTATCAGTCATGTTTTCACAATCTAGTTCATCACCATTGTGCACCAATACTGTCTCCATTGTTGTGGGCACTGTATATGTGCGGACATGGCTTCGTGCAAAGTATCTAGCAGACCTCCAGTACATCGAAAGCAGGAGAATCTCTGTCTTGCAGTGTCTGCTCATCTGGCTCACGCTGTCCTGATCGAATTGGGCAGTCAGGGTTCTTTATTTGGTTCAAATGCTGTTTTGTGTTGGATTATTAGGTATAAATACAGCTTCTCAAAAATGTAATCATTGTGAGACAGCCTTACAAAAAGCAGGTCTGCGCAAGGCTCATGATGACCAAAGGGTGGGGTGGTGGGTGAACCCGTTTAAGTTTGACTTTTGGTATTTTCTTTCAAATGCACTCTGAGACCGTTCTGGCGTCTCTTCCTTGGCTCTTTATCCCTTGTCAAAGGTCTCCAGGGACTTTTGTCTGCAGGACACTTTAGCGATGGTTAGCTTGTTGACTTGCCGAAAATCTCGGCCATGAGTCAAGTGCAAGAGTGAGGCACAGAGGGAAGTGGCAGTTTTTCAAAATAAAATACCTGGAAGACTAGTGAAAATAAAATACCATTAATTTTATACAACTTTATTCAATATTTTCGGCCCAGTACTAAATGGTCTATTGGACCTCCGCTCTAGAGCTGAACCATATAAAACATCTCTAAATTAATCCATAAATTTATATATTTATCAGATGTGCCTTAACTGTTTTTTTTATTTCATCTTGGCCACTTATGATCAGTTGAATTGTGTACTAAACTAGGCACAGGGAACCAAGAACCAGTTCCAAATGGTCAACTTCAGCTCTACCATTGATAGCAGTCTTATGGGTCTACACTGCGGTCACCACAAAGTCATCCTGAAAGAGAGAGGAGGCAATCATCAGCCGAGCTTCTTTTAAGGATGGGAAGATGTTAACATTGCTGTCGTATTATAACTTCATGTAGAAAGTTATGTTATTCATCAAAGCCTCTTTCTAGGTGACATATACAGCACAGCCAGTGCGGACATTTACTACTGAGCAGAGAATTCATAAAGGTACATGCACTAATTAGCATAATAGATAATATCAGCCATATCAGTAATATTATTTAGTTGCTGTCCAAATTGTGAGTGTAATACTCATCCTTCATAAACTAGCATGACAAACTGGATTGTTTTGCCATGTTTTTAATAAAAAAAAGGTAGGAGAATTCAAAACTGTCCCAGCCCACTTCTGAGAATATACTGTACATTGTCTGGTTTTCAAGAAGCCTCTCCATGATGTAGTAGAAAACAAAAACATGATAGCGCTGAATGTGACCCAGAACAGTGGCCAAACAACATTTTGTAATACCTCTCTCATATATAAATGTAAAAAGTCTAAAATGAATTATCACTCGATACATTATTGTGACAAGGTATGGTGAATTAAAGCCTTTTTAATGAGTCCAAATGAATAAACAAGTTTTCCTCCCTTTTTTTTCATACATCAATTGCATTTGTGAAACAATTTAAATTTTGATATCCGGTTGCTATATTTTCTTCCACTGGTCATTAACAGTGTTCATATCACACTTTTCACATGAGTACTTTTCTAACCTTGTCTGTGGTTGTTTTAATAGACTTAGTGGTGATGGTTTGCCAGCAGTACAAGGACAGAAACATGTGTTTGAATGCACATACCTGCAGTGGCACAGATGCTCCGTTGAACCAGACCAGGTGGTTGACAGTTCAGCTGGCCTGTAGCTGACTTAGGTTTCTCACACATTTGCTTGCGATGTTGGCGCAGCTCGTGATTGAATTTAGGTTATCTATCCCTCTCACTTTTTCCTGCCTGTGGAAGCTATTGACCTCTCAAGCTCTTGATATGCTCATACTTTTTGACATCAGGTACAAACTGCCAGAGACTGCAATTGAGCACTCACTGGCAGTTTGTAGGGCCAGAGGCTTGGTTTGTCTGTTATTCTGTGCACTGGAGGAATGTGATTTGTTAAACAGTCAGACGTTGTGCTTCATGCTAGGCGAGCAAACAGTTCCTCTGCCAATAACTAGCTGGACAAGTGGACAGGGCCATGTGTCATGGGGTTGGTGCACTGTGTCAGCTTCTGCCCTTCACGACCCTCAGCAAATGTGAGGGCCTATCACATTGCAGTCTATAATCTGTGGAAGCTGACCCTAATTGCATCGTGTGGCACAGTCGGAGTGTTGAAATGTTTTCATGGAGTTTATAATGTGCATTTGTCACAGGGAAAGCCATGCTTATTCAAAGTATACATGTTATGCCCTTTAGTCCTTAGCTTGTCAGTTTTTTAAAGTAGTATCATTTCATTTCATAATGTCTTACCTCATGGCTCTCATTTGTGTTAAGTGTTAACAAGAGCAGCATATTCATTATTTTTCTAAATGATAGATATATTTCAACCAAGGCAATTTATAAAACCACAATATCCGGGAAAAAATGGAGACAGTTGTGTTTAAATAAGTTTTATTTATAAGGTATGGGACTCAAAGCTTTCCCCGTGTGGCCATATTGACCTAGACATGTCCACGCTCAGATGCCATGCAATGTGCCATGCTGTGGCAACAACTTGTGTATTTAAAAAGGCCTCAATCGGTAACGGTTAACATTTTTGTCATTCTTTTTTTTAATGTATTTTGTTCTTAAGATCACTATGCTTTTAATACAGCAATGCAAAGCATGAAAACTTTATTAAATTATTGTAATAACTGTAATAATTTCAAGTGTCCACTATTTCATAAGACTGGCCACAAGGGTTCTGACTTGCTCTATGAAGGTCATTGTTTTCTTCTTTAAATGTTTGGGTGAGAATGTACTGTGGCAAATATGTGTGCTTCCTCCACACAATAAAATTTCTTGTTTGGGCACAAATTAAATTTTAAGGAAAGGAGATATACATTTTAGAGATTCACTACGTAACATCATTTTATGTTGTATTTACTTTTTATTTCTTCCATGTCACTTTCCAGGCTCAAAATGGATAACTATGGTTATCACTACAAATTGTAGTTCCAGGTCTTGACTGATTTGGAAATTCTGGGGCTTATGCTGATATCTATTTAAAGAGGGGAAAGTGTGTGATTGTAAATATGTTGATGCTGTAGTGATTTTGTTTATGCTTTTGAAGGAAATTGGGTATAGCTTTGTTATCAGAGTTGTCTTGGAAACTTTAAGATTAAGGTGACAACAACATCTTTAAATCATATCAAGTATTGTCTGTTTGTTTTTCACCAAATTATTACATGGAAGGAAGAGGCCCATATTCATCCATATTGGTAATTACTAATAGAAAACCAATACATTTGTCAGGCCTTTAAGAATACCCTTGGATATTTTTTGTCTTAAACCAGATGTATTCCATATGTGGCCGGTACATGTTTGAAGTACTTTGAGCTTACTGTGATATTTTTAGGGATAATTTCTTTAATCAATCACAAAATGACTCATAGGAGCCCTTTGCTTAACATCTCTGGCTACCAGAAGGCAGAATGGTGCAATTTAAAGGGAACCCCAAGTCTTTTTAACACAATATTTTACATTAAGTATTACAGTTACCACCCACCGTAATTTCAATTTGTACACATAAGAGTGTCATTGCATTCATATTCTGTTTCTTTCTGCTTTCTCAGTTCAATCCTGGCTTTGCAGAGGTTTAGCCAGTTTGCCCAGAGGGGCTCAGCCCCACATCACAACAGAGACAAGAACCCAACACGGGCAGAGAGGGGGGATTAGGCCCAGATCAGCATTAAAGAAAGCCTTTGATTATGTCTGGAATATTAGCTGCATGTGTCTGAGCCCGGCTGAGCATCCCTTAAGGGATTAGTGTAGATCCAGCCCACCTCTACAACCTAATATCAGACCCACACAAAAGAGTCTGACAGAAATTATTTGAGACATGTTTCATAGAAGATGGTGGTTATATAATGATGCCCCAGTAAACCCAGCAAGCTACACATGGCTTTGCCAAAATCATTATCCTAAAATCGTGTTTTTTATGAAGCGTTTTGCCGTGAACTGATGAGACGATATCACAGCTATACATCAGGATACAATCCAACATGTCTTCAGTTCTTTGGCCTTTCTTTTAATATTGCATCAGACATATTATAACACTTCATAATCTCAATCGGATTTACTGCCAAATGTATCGACGTTAATGTGACATAAAAAGAATTTTCCTTTTTTCATTTATTAGCTTGGCTTGGAAAAATATGCTTTCCACATTTTCATTTCACAGATCAGTACTCTTAAGCCACCGACTCAAAAAGTGAATTTCAGACAGTGGATAAACCACTGCAGAAAACTTGGCTGTCTTAGAGCTTCAGAAATGCTTCAGGATATGTAGCTTGTAGTCGATGCTTGGTGAATACAGAAAATAGCAGCGTTGCCACCACGATACCAAGAAATGTTGAGCACACAGCAGTGCTACAATCACAGCTGTAACATTACTGCTAATTTCATAGACACACACTCTCCCTCAGCCTTATTCCCACTATAATGATACGCACACACCAAGTTATTACTTCAAATTACTGTTTTTTGAACATATTCAAAAGCAACCTAAAATACATCTTTACCAAATCCAGCTGCTTTGGCCATTGAGCTGCTATGCTTGCAGTAAACTGGCACTTTGTTTACTATAAGCTATGTGAACTTTACCTTCGGATCTGGGAAATTTAGGTTTAATCTTTTTGATTATTTATTTTTTTTGTTTCAGTTATTGAAATTATCTGTGGATTAGTCAGATTGTCCAGAATTTATTGCTGTATTGCGGTAATCCCTGAAAGCACAATGTTTTGGACAGAATTTAGATTTAAGTCTGTGGTTGGTACGGTTTGCAACACAGGCCACTGAGTACCATCTGGAGTTAAGTTGAAATTAGAAACAAAGTTAGAAAGCTTGTTTGTTGAGCATAATTGTATGAATGAAAAGGCATGACATAATATTATGCATGACCATTATGTTGTTATCCAGTTCACTGAATTTAAGAGCAATAGTGTTTACAATTCTGTAATGATGCACAAAGTTGTTGTCTTTCCACAGATTCCAGCTGTATGATGAATAGCTGAAATCTGCAGAGGCATATGCTTTGTCTTTTTCCTTTGCCCCCCTCTCTGTGATTTGCTAACATCTCACAGTGACAGGAATCATCACTGTTTATACTCATTTATTATTCCCACTAGTTTCTTCCTACAGACGTGCTCCCTCCTGAATTATATGTGCTATATTTTTACTTATACCACATACCCCCCCCCCCACACACACAAGTTTTTTCTGAAAATAAAAACAATCTTCATAACAGTCTAAAGCCCGGGCAGAGATTGTACTAAATATACGTCCAGTTTCTATCTTCAAAAAGAAACACCAAGAGGATCAAAATGTCTCAGTCATGAAAGCAGCAGGCCTATTTATACAGAGGATGAATATGTAATATAAAAGCTTTTTGTTCCAAGTATGAAAATGGTTATGTTGTCAAATCTAAAAATAGTCCTGAATACTAATGTGTCTTTGTCATACTCGCACAAATATTTGTATGTTTAAAATTATTTGAAGACAAGGTAAGGCCTTCTGGCAGAAAAATCCTTGTCATCCTCTGCCAGTGCTCGTTTTATTCCCAGTATTCTTGCGGCGCGTAAAGAAATGGGGATTGGTGGTTTCTGTCACACATCACAGTGCATGTTGTCATGCTGAGCTCTCTCTCCCCGGAGTCTTCACTCACCCACTTTTCTGAAATAAGTAGCTTGGAGACATGATCAAACGTGTCACTGCTGCAGATCTGAAACAATGCTGCTCCCCTCCACCCTTCATGAACAGCGTCTCTTGTCACAATCCCCAGCCGAAAGCATTCACACATCAGCGCCACTTCCAATCCCCCCGAGGTGCAGTAAGCCAATGAACTGGCAAAGGAGTATTCTCCTCATCTTCCCATATTTGCCCTGCTTTGAGTCATCGCTCCTGCTCTGGCTTACTGGAAGGCAAAGGCAGAGAGCTACAGTGCTTGCTTGCAGTAAACAGCCACCAACAGTTGCTGTGAATATTAAGACCACAGCCAGAAGCATGGTTTCGAGCCTCTGATTTGGGTGAGCTAGCTCCCACTGACACCCAAACGCAAGCCATTAGCCAATGGTGCCCCATTCATCTATCCTCCCGGGTTCGGGGAGAGGGGATGGCAGGCCAACGCTTCAATTAAAGATAACCCCACATCAAAGAGCCTGTCAACATGCATTAGTGTTTCTTTGTATAGATAAGAGGCCAAAATAAATTGCCAGAACTATCATAGTCACTATTGCTCCCATAGGCTTTTATGAAAAATTCTTAAGACACAACCAATCCTGACTTGCATGTTGATATTCTCTTCATTAAATGTTGATCAATTATCCATTTAAGCTCATTTTTTTCTCTTTTCAGTGACTCATTTAATGTGTATGTTTTGCTCTGTTCAATTGGCGAATTTAGACTGGATATAAGGCTGCGCCGTATGCTTGATGCACAACAACAAAAACATAACACAGTAGCAGTCGGCCTTGGTGTGTGTCTGTGTGCATGCGTGTGTGAATCCACGGCAGAACCTATCGCTTCTCTGTCGTTTCACATCAGTTTTGGCGGCTCCTTTTATCACCTTCTAACTCCCCCCGCCTACATTTTGCATTGCAGAAGAATGACAGTGAAAACAGGTCATTAGTAAGATGGAGAATAAGAAATGGAGGTGCAGGCAGGGATCTGTGTTCAGAAATGGTATGTAATATTCATGACAGTCATTCAAATTGCGAAGCGCCAACACTGTAGTCTGCCTCTCAGATCACTGAAATATATGATGTGCTCATGACACAAACCTCAGTCCTTGTTTTTGCCTTTATATATTGCAAAAACAAATTTGTCGTTCCAGATCTATTTCTGCCTGCCTTGGGAATAAAATTACTTTGGAGTCTGCTCAACAAGAAAAGTAACCTGGAGTTTAACAAGGAATAGCAATAATAAGCAAGCCATCATAATGCTAATATGTGATTGTTAAAAAAAGAATATGTACTTTTTTTTTTTCTTCAAATTTTAGAAGAAGATATTTACATTAACTGATCTATCTCTAAATAGGGATGGTGAATATATTGATAGAAGGATGCTGAGGTTGGAACTGCCACGCAGGAGGCCTTGAGGAAGACCAAAGAAAAGATTTGTTTGCATAGTGAAAGAGAACATGGAGTTAGTTGGTATGAGAGAAAAGAAAACAGAGAATAGGGTTAGTTGGAGGAGGTTGATTTGCTGTGGCAATCCCTGAAGAGAGCAGCTGAAAGGAAAAGAAGATGATCAATCAGTTAGTTATAAACAGTATTCACTATTTAACACATAATTTTAAAATGTAATCTAACTTTCCATGGAACAATTTGCAATTGCCTGATCATAATGGAAGACTATGGGGACCAAAGCTAAGTGACGCTAAAACACACAAACTGCTGCAGTTACAGTATAGAGGTAACTAGTGGATTTTGCATTTAAATGACATTCAAAATTAAAGGTGATGAAGTGAACTTGATACAAACAAAGGCTGTTCATCCAAATACTTGTACTTTTGTTTTTGCTTCTCTGTTATAAGAGGGCTCACACCATGTTGTTGATCAGAGTCAGACAGGTTTAGTCTTTTGTCGGAAGGTTACCAAGGAGATTCCAAATACAGCCATTCCAATGAGTGCGACAAGGATTCTACTGAAAGACATCTAATACTCATGTTGAAGTATATTATTAGTAGGTTCACATTTTACAGTCTGAAGTGGAAAAAATAGTATCGCCTTCTTGTGTGAATAAATTTATATGTATATATCTGTGTGAGTGTATGTATTCAGAAAAGTCATTGTTAATGCTGAAAAATCAAGCTCGAATAACAATCACAAGCACAAGGCTGTAGAAAATGAAAATCTTTTCAAACTATTTGTCTTATCAGGTGAGGAGTGTTTGCTCTCTCAGTCTCTGCTATTTTTTTCTGCATCTTTAAGTTTTCAAGAGGCTGGGGTTTTTGAAGCACGGGGACCTCTAGTGCTCTTCTGTGGACAGCCTTCACCCATTAACTTTTCCTTGTCTCCAGCCAGCAGTCTCTTTCTGACTCCTCAGTCCTCTGTCTCTCCTGCTCCACATCCTCTCCTGCTGTGCAGCTCTGAGAGAAACTTCCCCAGTGTTTTCCTTTTCGTAGCTGACCAGTTTCTCACACATAGTATCGTGGTCTCAGGTGTGCAGAGCAATCTGTGGGTGCACATTAGAGAGCCGGGAGGGATTTGCTGCTGCAATTACTTGGTCCCCTTTCTGTTTTTCTAATGAGAAGATTCATCTCCAGTTAGAGTTTACAGAATCACAGAAAAAGCCAAGTACATTCTCATCTGTGACACCTACATTTCTGGCATGGATTAATTTGGATGTGGACTGTGAAGGCAATATCCTGGAGTCTTAGTGTTTACGAATACCATTAATTGCATGAAACTCAAGTAATCCAAAAAAGTGCTCTAGTAACTGAAAGCTGTAATTTTAATTAAAACAAGATGCACAGAGTGAAATTAAGAGCTAACCTCAGGTGCAGTGGTGCAGTCAAAGCATAGTGGAAAAAGAGCATTTCCCCAACTAACACACAAGGCGTGTTTCTTTAGTCAGAGATTCATATTTGTTCTCCACTCCAATTCTGATGTTCCCCTGCTTGTATTCATCTCACCTTTCATGCATCACATTGATAGCGCCTGGCTTCTTTGATGACACGGACACATTGGTTCACACAGAATATAAATACCCAATCATGAGGTTGGTGCTCTGATTGGCTGCAGCCAGAGGGAGAGAGAGCTTTGTGGATTGCTTTGCTATGAGCAGACTATGAAACAATATGTTGATATTGCGGGGCTGCCTAAAATAAATCTTTGTATGAGAAACATGATTTTTATGTCCTGTGTCTGCTAAATATATTTCAAAGAGCTTCTATCTGGCATGGCTTTTTGTAGTTACACTTTTACAGTCTTGAAAAATGTTTCAGGAATACAATAAATTTGTAAAAATTCTTGCCTTAATTCTCTTTACCCCAGCAGCACAATTCAGCTTTCTCTCTGAACTATATTGTGGGTAAATATTTCGGTATGTCAGTATTCAAGATTACCAACATAAGCTTATCCTGCAAAGTGGGTTGCATTCTAAAGAAGTGTATTATTACATATAGTCCTGCTCGGTAATCCTGTTTTCAGGACTTTTAGAATAATATGACCAATTTTAACTGAGTAAGAAATTCCGAAGGCACTATGGGTAGCAGTTGATTGGCAGTCCAAATCACTGTGACCCAGGTCACACTTGCTTTCACACTGCCAAAAGAAAAACATGTGGACACGGAAAGTATTTGTGTAGCTGTGGTTTTTCACAAGACTTGTTTGTGTGCACAGAGCCACAGGAGCAGGGGGGATGAACCGCGAGGAGGCCCCGGGGAAGTCTCCTGAAGACATGTACATCCAACAGAAAGTGCGGGTTCTGCTCATGCTAAAGAAAATGGGATCAAATGTAAGTACAATGTCATGAATGAAATACTAAATGATTTTAAACCATGCTATCAAGACCTTGTCCTGCTGTTCAGGAAAATTTTTGATAGCATACTTGAATGAAAAAACTGTAATAGAAAACACTATCATATATGCGAGATCCATTTATAATGAATCCCATTTTGGAAAAAATGCAGATCAATACTTATTATGGTTAAAGTATAGTAAATTCCTCTTTCATCTACAGTATCACGTGGAAATTTATTTTCTGAGTGATCCACCATCACTGCATCTCATAATTGGCTTGATGTATATGAAAGTACAAAAAATAGTTCCATGGTGTTTTGTTTTTCAGTGTGTTGTATCATGACACAAGTTGAATGTAATTTCATTATTGTTTGTGTATGTATATGTGTGTGTCACACACACACACACACACACACACACACACACTGTGTGACTGTGTACGTGTGTGTAGTATATGTGTAAGATGTCAAATTTCATCAAAGCTTGTCACCCATATGCAGCTTACACCAAGTGAAGAGGCTTTTCTTCGGAATTACGCGGGGGTGGTCCACAGTCAGATGAGCCAGCTACCACAGCACAACATAGACCAGGGTAAGTCACATACTCACATCAAAGTAACCCATTATTTTTTGTTATTTTGGTTTGGTATTATTCAATTTTTTTTTTTATGCAAACATATAATTACAGGTTCTATATTAAAGTAGAATGAAGCTTTGGTTTGATGAATGATAAGAAAGCATTAAAAGACATCTTTGATTGTTTTATGAAACACATTTAAAGCAATATAAAGTCAGAGCATCTCAGAAACACCTAAAGGAGAGCTAAAAATAAAGCTAAAAATAAAGAATCCACCTTCACAGCCATTGTTACTATAGAGTCTATGCCACAGCATGTTTTACAGATTCCCTAACTGTGCACCGGAGCCGACTCAGCAGTCCAACGGCACAGTGAGATTAACCGCACAGCAAACAGTGCAGCTGACTGGAAGGGAGTGAGTGATTCACCCTCAGCATGCAGGAGCCATTAGCTTCACCACTGCTTCTCTTTCTCCTCGCAAGTGGCCTAGAGAAACAAACAGACAGTACTGACTTCATATACTATAAATGTAGTTATAAAACCTGGTACGTGTTTGGTAACACAATGTTACATGTGACACTAGTTCAACAGCAGGGGGTGCCCCATTACAACTTTATCCCCCCCATGAAAATATTGCACACACTTCCACAAATATTCCAAGCATTAGTCACAAGAGGGCGCTGGATATTCAAAAATAGGCTTACCCAGTATTTAGCTGAAATTGCATTGCATATCTACGTGTCCTAATTCAGCAATCACCTCCCTTCATACATGTTGCATTCAAGTTCTGCCATCTGTTCGTGGCAGCATTCATCAGACTTCGTTCTATGCATGAAGTTGTGAGAATTGTTTCTCATAGATATAGTGTCTGATGATTTGATTTCCCTCCTCCATAAGCAGTCAGTGTTAAAATGTTAAGCATGGGATTTCTGAGTAAGATATAGGTGGTTAATTCCAAGTGTCTGTTCAGTGCCTACATTTTCACATGCAGGGTGTATTGGTTTTTTGCCCATATTCAGTCAAAGCCAGACTGCAGTGTGTCATGCATCATGAAAATTTTATTGGGTTCTCTGCACTGGAGTGTGTGCGACTCATTCAACTTGTTTTTTTGTCTCTAGTCCCAAAAAAAGCACTGCGTCACAGAAAAGTACATTATCACAAGCCTTCATATGTATGTCATTAACTTTTTTTTCATTTGGCTTGTTTGTGATGCAACCATTCAGTCAGCTTTAATAGTTATAGACTAGATGAGAGCTTAGCTGCATGACCTTGATGTTGCTCCATGCTCTTCAGAAGACCTAGGCTTGTGCCTTGGCCATGTCAATACTGTCAGTAAGTCCCTCATTAATTATGAAGGAATTTGACTGTTGAAAGGTGCCGAACATGCATTATACATCAAAAAAACTACTCATTTAGCAATCATTTGGTTGCCTGCCGCATCCTCGATGAGCTTTTGAATAATTTGTGGTTTGCATCTTATCTCAAGCACCGTGATTAAGCATCCTGAAGTGTGTTAATCACTTCTAAATATTCACCCCGGCACTGAAGGATGACTGTTTGTAGGCATCAGCCCAATCAGAACCTTTTGCAGTAGTTTGAAGAGGCTTATTTGTATTACATTAACACATTATTTCGACTTGGGGTGCGAAAAAGGCTGTCTGAATTATATAAGGGTGAGCAATTCGTACACTCTGGATTTAGGCTTCAAGAAACAAGTGAGCAGTTTTGCCAACGGTTTTGAGAGCAGCCTTTCAAATTTGATTGTTTCCCTCTATTCGTTGCTCTTGTGTGCTGGATGCAGCAGAAGAACGGACTGTCAGATCAGACAGATACCCTCTTGGACTGCAGCAGTTTCCAGTCAACCAAAGTTTGTCCGTCTCATTCTATTTAATTACGGTGACTCTTCTCCTCTCCTAGATTGCTGTGGTGGACATTGACCTTCTAACATAAATTCAGAAATGTTTCTTACATCTCCAAAACAAAATCCTCCAGAAGTGAAAAGATGAAACTTGTGTAAGATCAAAAAAGAAAAAAAACTTTAGAAGCTTCCAGAATGTTTCTTATTTTATGCAGTTATAATTGCATCTTAAAAGGTAAACCTCAATTTTGAATGTGATGATTCTGGTGTAATATCCATTTGGCAGAAGTTGTAATAGTTGGTATTTTTTCAATATTTGCAACTCAGACAGCTACCTCAAGGAATAATAATTTTGGGAGGATGACTTGATCCTTTTCAGCTCCATTTTATTGGCTCCTTTAAAGATTCAGAGCATCTTGCTTGATCCCGTCTGCAATACTGATGGCTTCGAAATGCTTGTATTTCATCACCAGTGAGACATCAGAGAGCAGATGAGCCCCTGTCAGCGGTTTCTCCCTCTGGATGACAAACCAAAATCCATCTAGACAAGTGTTATACTTTTAAATATCTAGAAGCATGATTCCCTGATCGCAGTGTCCTCGAGTCGATATTGGTGGTTTCAGGAGAGATGTTGCCTCACTCTGAAGACCCTGAGGGAGTGGATTATGCTGCAGTGGAGACACACTCAGATTTTGATTACCCAGAGACCAGGCTGCAATGTATTCAGGGGAACAAAAATAGCAGGCAAGGAAAATTGAAAAAATGGCTAGGATTGCAGTCTAATCTGTCTCACCATAATTTCATCCCATATCACAGCTGATCATACATACTGGTATTGAAAAGATCAACGTTCACTGATCCAGAATGTCTCATGCACTCTGGTTGGCTGTTATAGGTTGTTTTGTTTTGCTACTTGTTTGGGGGGGGAAAACGAGAGATCAACTCGGAGCTAGCTTGGCAAGTTCCCTTCAAGTCTGTAGGTCACGGCATTTGCATTTGCATTTGAGATAGCCTTAATTGGCTGATTACCATACGTGCAAACATGGAATTTTGTTTTGCAATTGTAATCAGGCCAGAAGAATTTTCTGCCAAAGGCAGTGAAGCTGAGATTTTTTTTATTATTATTATTATTGTTATCATTATTTATTTATTTATTTATTTAATTTTTGCTTCGTTGCAATATAGACCTTTTATAAAGCTTTTCAAGTTTTTTTATTTTTTGCAGTGCAAAGAAATTGGAGATTTGGGGGAGGAAGGCACTTGTCCTCAGTTGAAATATAAACTCTAGTACGTCAGGTCTTTTGGGGGGGGGGGTCACTCATTGTGCAGTTTGCTCTTTAAGAGGGGAATAGTGATTGATAATCTAAAACAAAAATCCATCTCTACAGCACACACGCACTGAAGCAATCATTCTGATGGTTAGTTAGCAGCTTGAGCCAAATCTCTGATAGCACTGTAGTCACAGTGTGAAGTGGTAAGTGTTGTATTCAGGCATTTCCTCTTCTTGGATTGTGTCGACAATTCATGGCTTTCTTTAGCTGAAAGGATGTCAATTTAACCCAAACAATTTGTCAGTGCCACGTGTTTATCCAACAGTCTCCTCTTGCTGTCCTGTCCGATTTTAAAAGATAAAGTTTATTCTTCCCAGAGCCTGAAGGACATCTGAGTGCTTCGACAAAGGACAGACGTAAAGTTGTTTCCATGGCAACCTTGCTTGTCCCAAGAAAGCTGAGCTTCCCTGTGGGCTTTGGTGTTGTTGCGGCATGCTGCACCAGTAGGTTGGAGCAGGTGTCATTAGAGGGCCCGGAGGCAAGCTGGAGTGCTAATTGCACACCCAGAGTGTGATGTTCCACTCTCTCTGTCAGCTGTATCCCTCACGTATGGAAATACAACTTCCTGTTTCTGAACTAACAAGAACCTGAGTAAGCAGAACAGTATCTTATTCTGTCTCGCACTTCTGTCAGTCCTAGTATTTTCGTGTGAACCATTTCTCAAGTAGCATCCATGTGACACAGTAGAAGGACCTGCCTTTGTTTGCCAGGGCTTTGAGGGCAGATTTGTATCGATTCCTTATCCTGAGTCACCACAGCAAGGATCGGAGCCTTAGATGTATAGAGTGTCATGTGTACTGGAACACAGGGCCACTGCTTGCTCTCATGTGGCTTTTGAATTATGTCTAAAGAACTGTTGTTATTCAAAGAAATGTTCAAGGACAGTTTTGTGTAAAATGCTAACAACTTGGATGGTGATCGGCAACTCTCCCTTCTAATGATCTCAGCTCTCTTAGAGACAGTGACTAAAAGTTAAACAAAATTAATATTGAGTTCTTGGCCTGCTCCCAAAAGCCTTTCTTCAAATATGCCGGGTTGATTAAAGTGCAGAATTTCGAAATTCGTTCAACTTATCTTTAAGGGCTCCATCAGGGGACAGAAAATAGTTTACTTTGGCTTTGATTTCTGAAAAGTCGCTGTGTGAAATGACTGTTGTTGATAATATCATTGGGATCTTGAATCATATCTTTATTTGCATATTTTTTGTGTAATTAATGGGGTTTGTTTTTGCTTCGTTTTCTCTCCAGAACGATCTTAATACAATATTGAAGGCAAGTTTCGACATTAAATACATTGACTCACAATCTACAATTCAATCCTTAAATCTTTGATTGAAAAGACACTCACAGGTGTCAGATGCAACATGATGATTCTGCTGTGGTGCACAGTGAACCTGTGTCAACCCATATCAACACATGACGAATGAAATGAGTATTATTATCATGGTGCATAAAGTTTAACCAGGATTCTTTTGCTTTTTTTAGAAGCCTCTTACATGTAAACAATTGCCTCGTCTCAAACCTCTGAGATTTTTATCACATACTTTTTAGCCCTTTACTTTTCCTGGTAAGACTGTTTCCTCAACAAACATGAGATATTTTTGCTTTTAGTGTGTTTATCAAGAGCAAATCAGATGACATCCCCGTTATTTATGTTACCCACACTCCAAAGACACTCTGTTATCAACCCCATCCCGTGCTGTCTTCAGGGTGGATCAGTGGTGGAAGGAGGGGCTACAGAGTTTGCCGGAAACTGAGCTGCATCCAACAAACTAATCTGCTAGCTCTCAGTCAGCAGCAGCAGCAGCAGCAGCCAGCCATCGGCCATCTACTGTCTGTTGCTAGGCAACTGATATAAGGGGCCTGGCATTTCACAAGAGCTTCTCAGATCAAGTGTATATTACACTGAGGGTGTGTAGTGGGGCCGAGCATGTCTGAGCAAGAACAAGTACCTAGGCAAAAGACATATGGTCCAGTCTAACGTCTGTTCCTCACCTGAACCCATCATCCCCCGCTCTCCTGTTTTTTTAACACTCTTGGGCTTGGTGTCTGACATGTCTTTTGCCTCAACAGCACAATACACATACTCCTTCACAGGTCTACAAAACAGCCAGGATAGGTATTTTACATATGAGTGTGGGTAAGAGTATATCATACATATAAGTGTTAAGTTCAAGTCCTTGTGCCAGAATTTCACCAGGGAGGGTGACATGTAATTCAGGCCCAGCTGTGATTGTTAGGTATTACATAATTTTCTCTTATCCAAACAGATGCAGTTGCAATATCAGTCTGACGGCATGGTCTGTCCTATTGCTGTTTCTCAAAGCCCCTCCCCCCTAAAAAAAAACTCAGTCCAACAACAACAACAACAACATCAAAAGTCTTGATCTCTCCATATTCAGGCTGACCTGAATGCAGCGGAGAAACATGCAAATGATTATTTCCACCGAGACTCGATGCTTGAAGGGTCCACGCTGGCTGATGAGGAGGGTCTCTCCTTTGTGCCAAATACATTTGGAAGCTCACTGTGTCTGGCCTAGTTTCTTATCCCTGCAATAATTAATTCTAACAAGTGCTGTGGGCTGTGGTGTGAAAAAAGGGCTTTTAGAGGAGTCATTCACGGACTGCCATCTTCTTCTGGGCTTCCTGAAAAGACGTATGGACTGCTGTTTCTGTCATCATCACTTGAAGTTGTCAGAAGATTGCTAATTTTCCATCACTTTTTGTATTGACATTTTTTTTCTAAGTTATGGTGATTGAAGAGTAGGAAATGTTAGTGCTGAAGTTGTCATGTAATACATTTCACTCCTCTTGCATCCCTTATCAAGAGGCAAATACATTTCAGCCGGGAACTGTGCTGGAAAGATTTGATTAGTTTTCTTCTCTGTGCTTGTTCCTTTTAATGTTTCTTTCAAATAGAGTGTCTGCAGAAAGAGAAACCTAAATGAGGCCGGAGTATGAAAAAAAAAGAAAAACACCACAGTTATTAAGTAAGCCATCGTGTATTTTTGTTTTAGGTAATTGTATTCCTGATTTGTAAAATCTACATTAATTCACCAGAGGAAAACAATCAACTTTTTAAAAATCTTTACGGATGACCGTTTTTCTGTAGGTTGAGGTCAAATCACTTGATGAGTCATGGTTGGAAAAAGACAGGGAGAATGAATTGTTCCTCAAAGAAAAAAAAGTGATCCCACGACATCCTGTTGTGTAACAGGAAGGATTGATTAGCTGACTCCACCCATTGTAATTATTGGTATGCCACCATTAATTTAGTAGAACCGAAAGCAGCACAAAATGATTGGACAGAAATCAGATGCATGTGCACTATGGATGGAACTTGCTGCTCACGTGCACTCCTGTAACTGGATGGATCATAATGAAGCCTCAGATGTGTGTCGTCATGCTGCTCGATGCTTGTCCCCCGGCAAGCAGCTGCAGCTTCAGGCCTGTTGCTTTTCTATGACAGGTGGAAAAATGTTAATTTGCGATTTATTTCAATTGGGTTCACAGCTAAAAGATTTTGGGGAACTTTTGGAATTCAAGGCCCCATTTTTCCAGCATTAACAAAAGGATGAGACACGAAACAGTATAATGTGAATGCACGTGCATCACAGATCACGGTACGACTTGTTGTGTTGATACCGTATGTTCTTCGCAATAAGTTTCTCACAGAAAACTGCCGCATGCAGGGAAGCCGAACATAGTCACAGCAACACTCTTTAGTCTCCAATGTCAGGTGGGAACTGCAGGCGGAGAGGAATGGAAGCGGATGGCAGTAATCTCTTGATTCTGCTACCGCGAGTGTTTTGTTCATATTTAAAGGTTACTATTTGTTTCGATTAAGATTAGTGAACAATTGTGTCTTTTTTGTGTCAGATTCTTCTTCATTCTGCCCTGTTGGAAGCATATCAACACTTTGTGAAAAATTGCAGCAATTCGTACCTGGTTTTGTTTATACATGAAGAAGGGAAAAAATCAGTGGAACTGCTAGAATGACATTTTGAATTATTACAGTCAGTTGATGAATTAAGGCATAAAGACAGACTTCAAAGTGGGCACTAGGAAAATAAGAGACTGCAGTATCGCTAAGCATCAACCCCCTTAAAGAGGTTATTGTTGCTCAGTTGTCCATGGTTTTCCCTTTCTTTTGCCGTGATTGTCAAGTCAAGAGGTGACCGCAGAGAAGTTTGCCAGAGATAAGGAGCTAAATGGGCGCCAAACATGGGCCGATGCTTTTCAGATCATTAACAGCTTGGATGTCAGTGACAGTCGGGATCAGGTTGCTCTCCGTCACTTTGACAGTGTTTATACGTTACGTCTCCTCCTCCCATCTACTTTGACTTAGTGAGACGTGACAAGACCCGAGATTTGCACGGGCCTACAAAAAGTACACTGAAGGCAGGTTTACTCAGGAAAAATCGAGCAGCGTCAGTGTCAAGCTTCTTGTGGTTCCCCAGCACCGACTGCAGTAAATGTTAATTAGATTCTCCACAGTTTTGAATTATATCCATTTTAATGGCTTCCTTGTTTTATTGCCATCCCAGAACAGCATGTCAGGTGAGTGAGTGATTTCACCTTTTAAGATGATTGATCAGACTTCTCTGCCTTCGCTTTGCAGGTGCAGAGGACGTGGTTATGGCGTTCTCACGGTCAGAGACGGAGGATCGACGGCAGTGACCCTGGGAACCCCCATGCGCCCCCACCCCACCCCTAATGCATCCTGTCCCCGTCCCTCCTCACCCATAATCCACAACTCCACAAACACAACAATGACGAGCTCAGGAGAAGATGGGATCCTAGAAGGGACAAAAGAGGAAGGGAAGAAACACCTGGACGATGCTGCCTCACTCTCACCCAACCGTTTCCGCCCCCGCTCCCTCCTCATACAAGCCGGCACACCTTTTACCTGAGATGCACTCAAGTGGGTCACTGTGGGTTGAAAGCCTTCGCATCAAGGCTGTCAGTGAAAACACTCAACAAATTGTGTGGATAAATATCATAGTTGTTTTTTTTTTGTTTTTTTTTAATTTGCCTGGGGGGGGGTTCCGTTTTTTTTAATATTTTGCCTTTGTTGATAGGCAGTATCATACGTTCATATCTGCTGTGGTCAGTGGATAAACTGACCAGGAAGCAGCGGATTGAAGTAAAGCAAAATCTAGTTTTGGTCAAGCAGCGAGTGTGTCGACTGATAGTGTTTGGGGAGATTATCACTGCTTACTAAACGGGGCTGGAATTTGTTTTGATGTCGCTGTTGCGTTATAAAGGCTTTTGTGTTTTGTCACACAAGGGGCCTCTTTTATAAACATGGCTTGTGCGTAAAACCATGAAAGCAGCATATGATACGTAAGTTACGGGGAGCAATCACACATGTACTGGAGCTCAGATGCTTGCCACAAAGCCGCAAAGTTAAAAAAAAACTAATTCTAATGATTTGTTGTGCTATTTATCGACTTTTGTTTCAGCCTCAAGCTGCCATATTCCTTGTCAAGTGATATTGGCGAGCTTAGGTTATCTCTGATCTCTGGCTTCTTTTTCTTTGCTTTACCAAAATACAACCCCACCCCAACATGGTTTGTATTTTAAAAAAAAGGTCTACTTTCACCCCCCCCAAAAAAAAGGCTCACCCTGAAATCTGGCAAATCCACGGCTAGAACTCTGCAGGAACTGAATTTTACTTACTTTCCAATTTTATTCCTTGTACACAGGAATACTAGACAGACAAACTAAACAAATGTGTGCATTAACTCAGAAAGAAACGCAACATTAATCACTAATGTGTAATTCTAGAAAGTTTAACAAGGCAGCATGATACGGCTCTTAACATTGTCCTTTTTTTTTTTTTTTTTTTTATGAACGGAACGTTTCATTAAGATTAAGACATTTTGGAGCGTTTAAGCACAGTTTTATAAATGAGGCCCCGAGTCGTTCTGCTGCTTTACTTTGAACCACAGGCTGTTGAGAGCACAGCACAGCTTGGTCATAAGGAGGGTGTCTGAAATTTCATGACATTAGAAGACATCATCACACAGAATCACAAGTGTCCAGTCAACCCAAACACGCAACTTGTTTTGGGTAATTGTGATGTTAAAATCTCTTTATTGTATAGATAGTTGGGAAAATACAATATTGAATTGATTGTGCCAATTGTATTTCTTGATGTTTTTTTTTTAATCTGTATTATAAAATTAGCCAGACATTTGATAAGAGACAAGCTGTAGTTGTAATTTATTTTTTACGGAATTGAATCCCAGACACATCATTGAGGCTAGAGAGCCAGCAGTAAAAGTAAAAACCTAACCCGAGTCACTCTTGAAACAATTGAACTCTAATTTTTAACTACCTGTCACTAAAAATACGAAGCCAAACTGAACTGTGTGCTATTTCTGACTGTACTCTATCACTTGCACTACTATCAGTGGGATATTGCAAAAAGTACATTTTGATATTTAGCACAGAGATCCTATGTTTGCTATAAAAAAAAAGAGAATTCTTGAGTGATTTTGGAATAAAAGAAAAACTTCTCTGTGTTAATTGACTCAACTGGAATAGCTCGAATGAATATTTAACAACCAACCTGTTTTTTCTAGTGACATGCTCTATATTTAATGTGTTTCAAGGACAGTTGTTAACTTGTATAACTTAAAATATTGTAATATTTTAAAGCCAAGCATGTCTGCCTCATCGTGGTTTATGATGTTCACTCACGTGGAGCCGAGGATCTGTGAAGCCTCGCCACAACAACCTTGGTTTTTGTACATTCTTGATGTTTGCTCTTAAAGTGTTTCACAAAAAAAAAGAAAAAGGTTGATTGAATTCTATGGGTAACTGTTATCCATTAGGTCTCGTTGGCAATAACTTCTATTTGAATGTCCTCAACAATCATCAATGTAACTCGCCAACAGATCGCTCATGCCTAGGACAAAGAAATTTGTCTGGTTATGTTTACTTTTGTTTTTAAAACATTCTTTATTTGTCTATGCATTGTTTTTTTTTCCTATAAAAAAGGTGTCTTACTGTACATTTTACTTATCAGGGTTGTTATTCAGCCTTTGTTCAAGTTGTGATGAATGTGTGTGCGTGTGTTTGTGTGTATGTATATGTGCGTGTGTGAGAGAGAAATTGAATTTGCTACCAGTTTTGATTTTTCAGCATGTTGTTGAGTTTGACTAGGATCGACTTACCTTTTTACTGTGATCTGACGTTGCATAATACCTGTCTTTGTTTAGCTGTTTTTTTTTTGTTTTTTTCATTTTGTGGTTTTTAGGGGTGGGGGGTGGTATTTTATTTTTCTTTCAGTGAACCTGACAAACATTGATAAGTTTTTTTTGTTTTCTTTTTTTTTCGGGTGCTGACGATGTCTTGACCTAAAGCTTCCAAACCTATACCAACCATTAAAGAAATTTTAAGTGACAATGTTTATTTCTTGTTTGATTTATCATGTTGAACTCCCATCATGCAGAGGTGAAAGCTGGCTTTCCAGCATTGAATGGCCGCTGAGCATCAGATACAGGGTCCTGGGGGAAAACAGTTTACCAAATTTTGAAGATGCAATCGTCACATCCAATTTGTTTCTTGTACTTGGTACATATTCTGGTCATGACTAGTAAAATATGCAGTATAATGGATTGTTAAATCTAAACGATAAAACCTCAGTTTTAAGACATTGCTCTGGAAAACAACACTGTTGCTGCCAATTATGAAGCAGTCGGAGCTCAGAATACAGTCTTGTTTGGTGCCTCCCCGTAGATTCGACAGACTTTAATTGGGATAAGCCCATTCGCCCTCGTTGGTCTTTGTGACTTCATTTTTTTATATAAGGTTTCGCGCAGAATTACAACATATGGATAAATATTAAATATTTCCAAAATGTTGTTTTCATGTGCCACTGTAGCTCTGGCAGTGTACTAGCACGTGGCTGTACCACTGTAGTGTTAGCTGTTAGCTTGCAGAAACATGAACGCACACATATGTTAATGTTGAAATGTCAATTTAGTGAAAAGGCTTCTAAGCTGAGAGGTGAAAGGTCTTCATGAAGTAAAACTACTCCCAGATACCAAAGCAAGATTTGACAACGATTGACCATGACCTAGGTGACTGAGAACCCTCATTGACACCATACATGCTAATGTGCCTTATTTGCACTTGCTAACTGTCACCTGGTGGAGCTAGCTGCTTGTGTTAAGCATCAACTTTGTGGTCCTCAATGTTCTGGTAATAATGTATTTTCAAGAAGGCACAAAAGTACAGTCTCGACATTGTTTCCTAAAACATTGAGTGTGTTCCTGCCAGGTGTTTACTGAGCCAGATGAAGATCATCTGCTAACTATCCCCATGCTATCGTTCACAGATGGCATCAAAACTCTGCAGATTCAACCGTGGGAAGGACACCAGCTGTTACCTGCTTCAAATGTTTACATCGATTTGTCACCACAACAACTTGAGGTAAACCCCCTCCGTTCGATTCATGTTCAACACAGGTTCATACATGCAAAGTGCAAGGTGATTGCCTTGATACATGACTGGTGCGAACTGAGCCCATAACGGTAGCACCCGAATGGGAGTGGCGGCATGTGAGTGTCTTCCCCACCGAACACGTGAGTCCCGCTGCCGTGCGTCCCTTGATGTCACAGGGATCAGAACCGCCTGCGACCCAGCCGATAACCGCCACCAGCAAGCCGTCACATCATGTTACGCAACCCCCGCGAACTCTGCGCGCGCGCGCGCGCGCGCGCGTGTGTGTGTGTGTGTGTGTGTGTGTGTGTGTGTGTGCCTGCAGGCTGCAGCCGTTTTTTCTGTGCAGCGTTCACACGCTGAGAGCAGCTGTTTTTAAGTGGGAGGGTGAATCTGGATGATGCACCGCTCTCAACGTGTCGTTTCATAACATGCACTGGGTATTACAACAATATGTTTATTTTTGTGTGAGGTTTTGGTTGGTGTTATTCAATTTCAGCCCACATCGCATCATCCTTTTTATTTCAATTACTTGATGTTACTGCTACGTTGGCGGCACAGTGGTGCAGCACTTAAGCGCCTCTGCCTTTCAGTTTAAGAGCCTCTGCCTTACACCCCTGGTTCGATTCTTAACCAGTGCACATAGAGCGAGTATTGGTGTCTCTTCAGCAGAATAACATGAGAGGAAATCAAAAACTGAAAATGTAGATTTGAACATAGTCGAAAGAATGGGTAATAGCATTTTTATTATATGGACCTCATGTGACAGAAGGGAAGGCTTTGATTTAGCGTATAAAACTTTTTCACTTCAAACATTTTGTGATAGTCAGAATTTAAAAAAAACTGACTCCAGTAATGTACTAAAACTTAACATTTGCAAAATATTAAAAGTCATGTGTGGATAGTGGTATTACTTTCTATATTTCAAAGTGAAACTCAAGTTACTTAAACCCTCTCAAAAGTCTAATGCTGTGGCTTTTTCTGCGCATTAATGCACCCAAATATTATTGGACTTTTTAATTTGGCAAATTACACTTTTTTTAAATTCAATCAGCAAATCTTGTGTGGAGCCCCTTAGTGGACATGGGGGGAAAAAATTGGGGAAAGAAAAAGACGAGATTTTGTTTACCCAAATGACATTACGTTACAGACGAGCATAACTTAACTTTTGAGGCTCTACGGTTAGAGCATCATGAGATTAGCTTACCTTGAACTCTTTGTTGCTACACTAAGTTATTGAATGAACCTTATGCCTATCTTGTCTCTCTTCGTCTGCATAATTTCCTAATTTTGGGACATTTCAAATGCAGGAAACACTCCAAATCATCCTCCATGTCCTCTTTTACAAACACTGAACACAACTAATCAACACCGGTAGATAAAACTCAATAAACTTCTACTCCTGTTGTCTGTTGTGTTTCTGCTCCGACCGTGAATAACCGAGAAGAACAATGCTCTTAACGTGGACAGTTTTGCGAGATCTCGCAAAAGTTCGTCTTTTTTTCTCACCCCACTTTGCGAGATCTTGTAAAAGTTTTGCGTGATCTCACATAACTTTAGCAAAATCTCACAAAAATTAAGCTTTCTTTTTTTTTACCCTTCAAAATGTGGTCCCTTAAGGGGGCTCCTGAATATGGCTCCATAATCTTGTGATAGAGTTTTAAAAAAATCCAACTTAAATGATGATATAATAATAAAACTTCACATTGGAAAATATTTTTAAAACTTTATGTTGATATTGGTATTATTTACTATATTTTAAGTACAAAGTGAGACTTATAGTTACTTTAACCCTCTTGAAACTGCAATTTCAGTACTGTGGCATTGTTCCGCATATGAGATATTCGTGAGCATGAAGACACTTTACTTTCCATTTCAATAGTAATTATCTAGTAGTATTTAATATGTAAAACAAGCTCCTTGCTGGTTTTTTCATACATAAGTGCATCTCTTTTCTGACCCTAATAGTTAGTGGTTAATAAATTCTCTTAAGTAACTATATTTTTTTCTGTGTGTGTGTGTTCTCCAGATTCCTCCCCCCGTCCAAAAACATGCCCTGGGTTCATTGAAGACTCTAAACTCCCTAGATTTGTGAATTAGAGAGTGAATGTCTGTTTATCTTTATATTTGTCCTTGTGATCGACTAGCGACCCATCCAGGGTGAACCACGCCTTTTCGATCAATGACAGCTTGGATAGGCTCCAGCGACCCTGAGTGCAGGATAGGCAGTATAGACAATGAAACATTTAACCACGTAAAATAAGCAATAACCTCTCCCTCGCTTTAACACGTCGAGAAGTTGCACTTTTTCTACAATGGTTAGGACCTTCCTTTGCTGCCATATACCTCAGAAGCTGACGGACATTTGGGCATCATAGTAGGGGCTGAATTGAATTAAAAATATTCACAGATAATTCACACAAACGCAACACTACGAGAAGCTATAGCACGTCGATGTGCAGGATGCTGAATGCATGCTACGCGCAGGACATGCAGAGAATGATGCTACAGTTGCAGAATAAATCAGAGTCCCAGATACAGAACACCATGCTCTGTTTGGTCGTCACCCTAGAAAATTCTTATTTTACCATAAAAATAATATAAGTTAGGGTGGCGTAGTGGTTAGTGCTTCGGCCTCAGCGCACGAAGGCCCCTGGTTCAATTCTGACAGGGGATCTTTCTGTGTGGAGTTTGTATGTTCTCCCTGTGTCCATGTGGGTTTCCTCTGGGTTCTCCAGTTTCCTCCCACCGTCCAAAAATATGCAGCAGGTTAATTGGGAAATTTGCCGAGCTGTGCGAAGGAGAGAGTGAGAGGTTGCCTGTCTATACATGTACATATACATTGACTGGCAATAAGTCCAGCGTGTACATCTCTGCCTTTTGCGGCCAATGGCCGCAGCGATAGGCTCCAGCGTCCCCCGCGACCCTGACCAGGATAAGCGGTAGACGATGGATGGATGGATAACTGAAATTATACATATACAAATATATATAATACCTCTAAACCTGTGGTATTGTGAAAATCAGCCATATAAAATTAGATTGTGAAGTTAAATTTCAGCAATACAGTGAGATGAACCACGATATAGCAAGGGACAACTGTATATACGTTATGGGACAGTGGGAGAGTGGTATTTCCAATGTCAGGGACATAGTTATGTGAAACTGGGTTATTTCCAAAATATTTTTAATGTCAAGCTTCATCCATGTAATTGAAAGAGACGCCTTATTTTAGGCTACGGCTCTCTGACCGAGCTGCAGAGGCACTCCGGGGCCTTAAGTGTGAGAGGATGAGGATAACATTCCAGCTCAAATGAAAGCGATCAGCCTCACCTTTTATCTTCAAAGCACAAACTAGTCGAGAGTGAAAGTGCAGGAGCGAGGGAGGTGGTTCTCCCTCCCACCTTGTGACTCAACATTATTAAGCAAAGCCACAAGGAATCCAGAGAAGAGGAGGGAGAGGCACACTGAGTAATGCAGCATTGCACGATCACTCCTAGCACTACACAAAGCTCTGCAGATACAGACTGGCCCACCCTGAGCCTCATGACTAATAGATGAGATTAGCTCTCAGTTCCTTCTACTCACAGCTTCTGAGGGTCCCTCGCAGGGGAGATATACCCCATTTTGTGCATCAGATGCCTCTGGGTTGGTTTTGTTATTTTTGTTTTTGTTTTCTGTTTTTTTCATCCTTTCCTGCATAATTCTGCATAGAATGTTAGCTTCTGCACAGCAAGATTCCGAAACACAGGCGTTTCCATTTGTATGGGGAAAGATACACAATTTGCCGCATCAGCAGCTCATCCAATGAAATCAAACAGAGATGTTTTGCTTGATGCATCAGGAAGGCACAATTCAAAGTAGAGTAACTGTATCCTGCGGTACCTGACCAGGAAATAAACATCTTTCATCATGAAACATACTGGCACTATTTGAGGGTTCTAATTGATAGGATCTATGTCCAGTGTGTCCCAGCTGGTAACCCAAGATGATGATGATGATAATATGCTCCAAAGAAAAAAACATTCCCTCTAAGTTTAATGGCTCCTACCACTATTTCTACGCATGCATATGAACAACTGGAACCGACTTTGCAGTAATGTCAGTGTATTTGGATATTTGGATGCACAACAGAAGTGCAACTTGACAGACCAGTTTGACGTGCAAAAAAACAAAAAAAAAACAAAAAAAAAACAAGTTAGATTCAGTTTATTGGCAGGAACTTGCAACATTGTTTCCTCATGAAGCTCCAGTTGTTTGGTGAATAAAACTTCCACCCGGTTTGAACGTGAGCTGTGAAAGACTGTATTTAAACTGGCAGGATACATTTTACTTTAAGAGCTTAAAAAATTAAAAAGCGTGACAGAGAGAAATTTTGGTTCAAGCAAGCACTCATAACCCTTTCCATTATTTAGTGAAAGTGTGATGGCGGGTCACAAACTCATGAGAATCAAGTGTGATCTGTTGGAAGCAGGGAAAGGGACAGATTTTTAGATGCCAGTGATTTGGACAAGTGCCGAGTCACGGTGGCAAAACAACAGGATCAGAGTATCTCCGGAACGCTACCAAAAGTGATCCAAGGAAGGGAGGCAGGTGAACTGGAATTGTAACTACGGGTATGTGAGAAGTACAACCACAAGTTCAAGATGTCAGCTTGGCCTTCAGATTCCCCAGAGCTCAAACCCCATGATGTGGATCTGCTGCTACCATCTTGCCGACAGATACTGCATCACACTTTCAAAGGTCTAGCGAAACTGCTGCTCTGATGGGTCAGGGCTGGTAAAAGGGCCCCCCTACAATTTTGGACAGGCGGGTGAAAGTATTTCATACACATTTTGGTCGCCTGTCACCTCCATTTTAGTAATGAGAAACACGTCTTGAGCTGTGGGGCAGATTCCTGCATACCCTGGTGATTCCAGATCCAGGTCAGGTTTTGGTTGCTGTGAACTCCCAAGTTTGCTATTATGCTACACTCATCTGTTTTTTTGGGGTGGGATTACAAAACCACAAGTCCTGTTTTTTATATTTACCACCGCAGGTTTTATGGATGTCTGTTCCCCTGCAGGTAACCCAGATCGTGATTCAGATGGCTATTTATTGGTCTACAATGTGCTCCCATGATCATCACGCTTTCCACCTCCAGGATTCCCACTCCGCTTATTCCTCTGAGCACAACTGACTTCCTGTGCACTGTGAGGTCAGCAAACAACATGGAGATGTCATCACTGCTTTGTGAGTATTCCGTGAAAGAAATTCATCCTGTCTCTGGGCGAATACACTGGATTCTTTTGACCATAACTTCAGGGATACTGTAACCTTCAGATGTTTTGGTATGTAGAAAGTTCTATCCATACAGACAACCAATGAAATATTGTGACTGAAAGTCCCGAGAGGTAAATTTGAGTGGATTAGTCTGTGTATCTTTGTTTTTTTGGAAACAGTGGCATTGAAGAAAAAAACAGGAGGCAGAGCTGGTGATAACAGAGACGAATATGATGAGGTATTCCTTGGGAGAGAGGAGGATAGATAAGATAAGAAATGAGACCATCAGAGGGCCAGCACATGTTAGATGTTTTGGAGATATGGTCAGAAAGCCCAGACTCAGAAGGTTTGGACATGTACAGAGGAGGGATAGTGACTATACACATGAAGCCTAGAGAAAGACCAAAGAGAAGATTTATGGATGGAATGAAAGAGGACATGAAGTTAGTTGGCGTGTGGGAAAAGGATACAGAGGATAGGGTTAGATGGAGGTGGGTGTTTTGCTGTGGTGCCCCTTGAAAAGAGCAGCTTCAAGGAAAAGAAGAAAAAATTAAACAATATACAGCACACAATGAACTATCTCAGGGCAGTCAATTGTAATATCAAGTCTGTGTATCTTTGCTACAAGACAAAATGATTGTGTTGTAAATGTCACAAACTGTTTACTTGTGCTAAGATAAGAAGTCCAAATGTTACAAATGAAATTACTTTTCATGACTCGAACGAGTGTTTCCATTCAGACTGCGACATGGCCAATCATTGGGTTTCATGGCTGGCTGACTAATAATAAGCATGAGGGACGGCTGTTGCTGCAGGAAGCATTGTGTTTTTAGAAGATCCTGCTGCAATAATAACACAAGTGGTACAGTCAGCTGCAATTGCCCCTCAAACATTTAGGCTCCAGAGGAATTCAGAATTACAAATTCTTAGCTCCGATTAAAAATCTTCAAAAATATCTGCCCCTTTTTCCACACCGGATGCTTTTTTTTTCTTAAACAGGTAATATAGCCACCTGTCAAAATTTCCATTCTCATTTCAATCCACCTAATTCCAAGGGATCCCAGTCCTTGGAGGGCTTCAAAAAGCTGAAAGTTAGTGATAAAGTTCATCCCTGAAGGGGTTGAGAACGGAGTAGAAAGATGTACTGCCAGCAGCAGCCCCGCCAATGATTAATGAAACAGACTGGGAGCTCTCAAGTTCAAAGTTGTATTTATTATGCTTTTCCTTTTCAGTAGATGATGGGAAAGTCGCATCTTTAATAGCCAGAATTTTGGTAGATTTGCACGACATTTCCTCAAACTAAAACTCTGGTCATGTCACTCCTCAGAAAGGATGAGCTGTCAATTGAAAGGCTAAATGACTTACTATCACATCAGGCCGATAAACTAGAGGATTAAGCAACATAACTGCTGGCTTTTTTTAGACTAAGACCCCAGAAATAATTAGATAAGTAAAGCTGGTGCAGTATCCTGCTGAATGCCGGGAATGCATAGAGTGACTCAGCCTGCTCTGCAGGGGTTGGCAGAGCAAACATCCATCACACCACTACAATAGTCTGTCGGCTGCCTATAGGAACACGACACCTGCTCTGACATTGTGATTGCGAGCTAAAGCTAGGGGCTGCTGACTGCTGCGGAAACATTTAGCGACCTCAACGGGTTCACTTGAGGAAGGATAAGTAATTAATGGAATCGGCCCAAATGGAAGTCATGATTATGTCTGAGACGTCGCAGACTGTCTCCAAAGAATTTACACCAGCCATGAAATGAGGGCTGAATTAGCCTACTGTCAGACCAGGGGTCAAACGCTCGCTGTATTCGTAGCATTATAATTAAAATGAGGTGCAGAAATTAGCAATCACTTTCATCCCAGAACTCTACCCGCAATTGGTTTGCTATTTACTTGAGCCATAGCGTGGGCCATACCTTGAGCGTGGAAATGTGTCTGATGTAAGCATGTTTGTATCAAGGGCAAGGGACTTGAGTCATGTGGTTTGGACTGCAGTCAGACTACGGTGACTAATTTGATGATTTCAAACTCAGCAGGACTAATATGGGTAATAATAAAAGGGACCTGCTCCTCTACTTTGACTACAACAATGATGACTCAGGAGTTCACTTGGATTTGAGCCTCAAAAAAAAATCAATAGGCCAATACTGACAGAGCATTCCTCTGTCAAAGGGATTGGCTTATTTGTAGTAAATCGATTATCTGCTACCCTAATTTATTAAGTTGTGAGTACTTTTATTAATCTCTATAAGGAAATGAATTCCTCGTATTTGACCTATCCTTACATCCCCATTGATTTCGGAACAATGGATCAGGATTCTGTGGAACGACTCCAGTTGCTGTTCTGTGCACTTTGGTTGAGGCAATGACAGGAGAAGATATCAAGCTTTAGAGTTCCATGTTTTTTGCCAAAATGTTTGCTATGGCATCACAAATGTAAGTAACACAAAAGGAGTGTCTTTGGACTTCAATCTCACCATTTCAGACTTGGGACATGCTTGATGCTTGACTCTGGTTATCATATTAATACAGTCAATAGTGACCACCTAAACTGAGAGAAAGAGGAACCAGCCTCTGCACTGAGTGAAGTTATAATGGGTCGCAGTTAATTTCAGTAGTAAAAAACAAGCTTTGCAGCTCAATTCCCTTGTGGCTAAGAGTGACGGATGAAATGACAGTAACTGAACACAATAATGCAACCTCATAATGTTAATTACACCAAGATAATTACAAGATTATCAAAAGCTCCCTAAGACAGCAACAATAGTGTTTTAATATTGTTAACTTAGCAAGGGACTAATCACATCTGTGATGCATTCTATCTTCGCTAAATGTCGGTACCTCAAGGGTCTGGATTTTCATTTTATATGCCGCCTCATTTTCAGGTGCTAAATTGCATTTATATGTGATCTTTTTCCACTGGTAGCCAAGCCAAGATCATTCACACCAGGGGATCCCTGTCTCTTCACTGCCCCCCCCCCCCCCCGCCCCACAAAAAAAAAAAAACCGACGCGCACCCCCCCCTC
>CAAKHD010000730.1:111621-137245 GCA_901007705.1 Fistularia tabacaria
TATGCCGCCTCATTTTTAGGTGGTTAATTGCATTTTTATGTGGTCTTTTTCCACTGGGAGCCAAGCCAAGAACAATCCCACAAGGGGAGCCCTCTCCCTCCCCCCCCCCCCCCCCCCCCCGAAATAAATGTAAAAGAGACTCGCAGCCTCCCCTCTTCAGGAGAAAAGCTCTCTCACAGAAATTTCCAACCATATTTACTTTATTTATATATTGTAATGGCCATTACTAAGAAGATACATTACATCTATTTTTAATCATTTCTTAATGTGACTCCCCTTATTATCTGGAAATTATCTTGCAATCTCTCGATATGTGACTCAGACAGTGGGGTCCCAAGTCCACTTTGAGAAACCTCTTAACCCTCTATTCAGCCATTTCTTGTTTACAGACCTTTTGCCACACTGGCCGTAAACAGATCCCTGGCTCTGCATAGTATTGTCTGGAGGTGTGCATTACCACTCTTCATATGACCTCTGCAGGGAATTTAGAATGCAAATGTCGATACAGATTTCCAGCTCATTTCAGAGCATCAATCGGCTGATGCATGGTAATGAACAGAATGCATCTTACGCAACAGTGCGATCGACATATGATGTAGCAGCAGCAGCAGGAGCAGCTCAAACCAAAAGCACCTGTTATCACCAGATAATAATTCATCAGCAGCTAACTGAAAAATGCAATTTTTGAGTTTAGTTATCGACAAATAAAATGTACATTCTCATTTTATGACCTCACAGTTTTTATGACCACAATCAGTCTCCCTCCGGCCACGGATGAGATGGTTCTGCAAACTCAGCCCGTGCGCCTCAATCTGTCTGCAAATGCTGTTACCATGGAAACAGAAAGGGAAATTGTCTGACCGAGTCATGAGTTTTCTGTGGGTTCACTCTCTGCCCTCAGCTCGGGTCCCGACCTCTTCGGGGGCCCTAGAGAATAGCGTCTCGGAGCAACCATTGAAAAATACCTCACACATGCGCCATGCTGCTTGTTTCTGACTTCATCATCCACCAGCTCCCCACTCTTCTTCTTCAGTGACACCTGTATCCTTAGGCCCTCCACTTAAAATAAGAGAGCAGCTGTCCCTGGATTATCTTATCCTGAGACAGATTCCTAGAATACCCATGACAGAATTATCCCAACGGTGGCACAGGGACGAGTAACGGAGCTCGGAGCCATGTTTGGGGACGGCGTACATAAATTCCTATTTAGATCTCTGACAGTCTCCTGGCAGGCATGAATACTTGTTAGTCTGTGCTTCTGTTCTGTATGACTCTGCCAATGTGAATGCACTGCAACAACCCCCCCCCCTTCCAATGCTCCCCCCATCCCTTATGCAGGTATCAAAATAGTGGTCCGGATAGTCTGTGTTTGTCTGTTGATTCATATGTTTGTAAATAGCAGTGTATTTTTGTCATTGTGTCTGTGCACTTGTGACGAGGAGGCTTTATTTCTGTCCGTGTGCTTGCGTGTATATCAGGGCGGGGGTTTGACATGTTTTGGTTACCTCTCAGTGTTTGACCAGTTGTCAGGACAGGGATATTTTGCCCGTCCCATTGCAGGAAAGTATATTCCCCAGCCCCTACCCTAGATATGGCTGGTGCTGGGCATGTAGCAGTTATAGTCAGCATTTGGGCTTAGGGATTGTGTGGGTGGGTGTGGGTGCACGCGAGACAGAGACAGACGTTGAGTTTCAGGTTTGAAGGCCTATTTATGGGAGCACAGGAGTCGACAGGCACTGTGTAGAAAATACACCCGAATCTCTTGTGAGTGCAAACACATAGAGGGCTTGTCTGAAACTGACATCCCTTAGTGGGAATCGCATCTCATCAAGCGCGCCGATGCATCATACCCTCAGTGAAATATGAGCAAATAATATTTTTGATTCACACCTATGACTGCGGAGGTGTGCTCTTTAGGAAAGATACACATGGAGAGATCCCTCATTCATCTCAATCTCAAATCCAGCTGTACAAATATTATAGTGAGAGGAGCCAGCGGACATTGTGAAACTGTTTGTGAGGTTGTTATTAGTGTGGACAGAGATGCTGGATAATTGATGCCCTGGAGCTCCTCTGTTGGGCTCATTTCTGGCTGTCTCCTCCGGGAAGACGTGTGCTTGCTCACCTCAGGCCTCGGTGACAGCATGAGTATGAATTACTCTCCCCGTTTCCCTCTGCTGACACTGCAGTCAGCAGCTGCATTTTAATACGGAGCCCGAGTCAGTGTGAAACAGAGGACAAGCAAGTGAGTGGGTGCGTGGGCGTGCGTGCATATGTGTGTTTGTGTGTGCATGTCATGAGTGTTTTTTCGCATTTATGGTGAAAAGGGACATAAAAAGTCTGGGAGTGGCAGTGAGACTGAAGGGGACTAAAGGAGAGACGAGGGATGAGGTCTAGCACGTTTACAAAATCAACAATTAAAATGTCACAGAAGGAAAGGTAGTGGCGGCGGAACGGTTTTCTTTAACTATGCAGTGCCTTAATCCTCCATTAACACACAGCAGCCAAAATCTCCTGCTTCCTCATCTCATGGGGTCTCACTGGGCTCTAATGCACTGTGGCATTTACGCATTAAAACTTCTATCCTCCTACATGAAAACACTAATTTCATTTACCTCATACAATTGTATTTACGCCATCAGGAGCCATTATGTACCTTCATTTTATTTTAACTGTAGTCAGTTCACACTGGTAGTCGAGGATTACTGATAGTGCAAAATCAGTATCCTTATGTTTATAATTGCTAGGGGACAGCACATTTCATATTTAAATACACACAGATTTGATTATTTAGTTAATGTATGTCATTTTAAAGGTTGAGTATTTATGAAACTACAATACTTCTGGTATTAGTGGTATTAGTGATCCAGTTAAACTGAGATGTGTCACATAAATTCAAAACTGCATGTACTGCTGTTATAAATAAGGCTTCCAAGCATAAGTTCCCGAAGTACCAAAAAGTTAAACTCGGAAAGATTTTGCCTCTGAGCAAAATATATCTGTAAAATACAATAGGGCTGCTCGCATAACATTTAGACAATAAGCTGATTATATGTGATGTAGGTCGACCTTAAAGGAATTCTCTCCAGGTCTCCTTGAGTGGATTGTTAAGAAATATATAATACGATAAAAATACTACTGGGTGTTGTGTCAGTGCTTAGCTAAGTACGGCTTGAAATATCCCTACCAGTGTGGGGCCTCAGCCAACATAATGCCTTTTCTAGCATGTTGTATTGGGTGTGAACATAAAACGTGCACGCACCCTGGTTGAAATGTCATGGCGATTATCAAGAGTGGTATATGAATGGGTACCTGAGCACCAGGCAGCCTCTTTTCTTATGGCATTGACCAGCCAAGGTTACCACTCTGCATCCAGTTCAGGTCAGCAAACCCGCAATGCTGCAGTATATTGGTTTGCTCAGAGGCATGCTTGTGAATAGTATATGGTGGTGCAGTAAAACCACTGTTGTCAACCCCTGCTAGTCTTTTGTCATCAAATTCTTTTCAGCAGCTCCAACGCAGCATCGGCGATTAAGGATTTTACAGGTGATGAGCCAAAACCACAAAGGATGTAGCACAGACCCTGCCACATACAGCCCATCTTCTTCCAACGTCTCCAAGGCTTTACCAAGAGAGCAGGTTCAACATAAAAAAAACCTTGACAGTATAAGGGTTCTCTGTAGATTCCCCTGAGCGGGTTTTAGATAAAACCATTGCACTATTTACGGCTTTATAGCAAATCTTATGACTGAGTTCAAATTGAAGTCTTTGACTGTAATAGCGTTCTCAGTAGAAGCCTCTTGGCAAGATCTTGTTAGGATCCTTCAGGGACGGAAGAGCCCTGAAAAGAATTCACAGAGAGGTTCTGGATGGACGTATTTTCCATTGGGGTATTATAAGAACACATTTCTTCTGGAAGTCTGAGCAGAACCTGTTCTATAAAAATTTTACCCATCAGCTTTTATGCCTAGCTAATTATCAAAACCAAAAACAACAATCTCAAGTTCAACAGAAACTGTATTTTTCTTTTTTGCTGCCAGGCGACATTTATTCATCACAAGCCTGCTTATTAACAAATCCATTACCTTAACAACTGAATAGTTTTTGTATAGAACCAAAATGGTGAGTAGTACAATCTATTTCTGTATTTATATTACAATGTTTGACTTTTTTTTCTTCTCTTCATTGCTGAGTGATGTAAATGTATGTTTTTACTGCTAAGCGAAGACAAATCAATTAAACTAACCAAAAGAGATATTATAGACTGGATTTTGACCTTAGCAACCAATACATTTTGTTGATTTGTCGATGCCCTTGGATAGCAGGACCTTATAACATATCCATTTGTGACAAGCTTGGGGATAATATTTTATGTTTTACGATAGGATTCATTTCTGGTCTCCCTCGCTTTGGTTAGACAGTAGATGTGACCTTAGACAAGACCAGAAGGAGAGGCCTTTTTGAATCAGCACACAATGCATCTACATCTTACAGAACAACCTGGCGTTAATAATCCCTCATTTGGTCAACAACAGCCTAACAACATAATGATGGACAGGAAGGGAGCTGCACTGAAACTTTGTAATTGGCCAAGAACCAAATTGACTACTGGGACCCCAATATGTAGGGTGTTTGATGATTTACTCCCTTAATGCTGCGACCACATTGTGTTTACGAGTCTGCCACAGGCCAGTGCTCAGCATATTAAAAAAATAACGTTTTTACATCAAAAGAGTAGACACAATACATATTCAAGCAGCTTATAACCATAATTAGTCCCACCTGATCCTGCTGCGAGTGTTCGGGAAAACCAAAAAATTCTCGAATGAAATATCAAACTTTAACTGAGGAATAAACTAGTTTGAATCGTGCTAGACTTGGTGCAGTGTTATTTCCCACCATATAATTGACCACATTCTAGATGTGCTGTCCGGTGTCAGCTTGTTCCAAACTTGGTTGGAGACACTGAGTTTGCTGAACGATGAGAAGAGACAGTGAGCCCTTTTTAACCTCCTTCCCCTTCTATATCACCCACTCACCATATGAGTTTTCCTTCAAGGGTAATGGGGATCAGACTGCTCTCTTCCGCTGCATGGACAGCAGGTTTCCTCCATAAACTAACCCAGGGGTGCAGCCTTTAATCACAGATGTGACTCAGCTCAGGGTTCCTTTCAAATCATGGGTACTGTGTCTTGGGTTTGCATGAGTGTTATGAACTTTATCCGGTGTGCGGTTTCATGTGTGTGTACTTAAGACTGAAGCCTATATTTCTTTCTTTGTTTTGCTACTTCAGTGAACTTTGAGAGCAGCAACTTTGCACTGCGCATTATATTTGAATCCATCTGCTGCGATCCCCAGAGCACGAAATTTTTAACCTCCAATATGGATGTCTCCGGGGAGCCGTGCCTTTCAAACATCAACGATTAGACTCGTTTTGACAGCCATGTCAGTGCCCTCTCCCTAAACTCAGCAAAGAAATAAAGCCAAGGAGGTGAGACTTTGACACCGGCTTGACCCCCACTATGAGGTGGGTGTCAGAGATCAAGGTCTTGAAACAGGAACCCTGAAGTAACCCACACTTCTCTGAGCAATATCAGAGGTATTGGACAGAGGTATCTGTCGTGAACAGTGCCGATTTCATCAATGGCTATTTCTTTCATAGAGTTTCAGGTGTGCACTCTTCTCATGAATCAAATTAAAGATGATTGCCCGCTGATATGGAGAGTGGAACTCAAGTGGTGCGATCATGCATATGGATGCTGTTGATGTTAGTGATTTAAAGTTTCAGTGGGGTCCTTAAGCTGTGTGGATGACTGAAGTATTGTTTGAGGTTATCAAGCCTCCGTCTGTCAGATTCCCAGTCTCTCCTGCCATGCGCTTTAAGTCTTCTGTAAGTTAAGCCAGCAACAATGGGGCAGCTGAACCTGCTGACCAAAGGATTAGACTGAATCTGAAAAAGGGACAAAAGTTTTTGTTTTCGAGGGATTGTTTGGTAGACTTTGATGGGGAGTTATAAAAAATATTGACTGAAAGGAATGGATCACAGCTGTCAAACTATATCAAAAAAAAATGTAAGCCAACAAAATCTTTGTTAAATCAGTGTGGGAAATAAACATATCTGTTAAACTTCATAATTATAATAGTGTCTCATTAAGGGTAATATCTTTCTATGACACAGCAGTGGATTTTGAGGACATTCATAGTGAGTGTGTGTACGCAAGCATCACAGTGGAGGTACTGCTAGTTAATAAATGGCAGTGACCAGGAGCTCAGGCTGTTAGATAAATGGGTGCAACTAAAGTGGAAGGGAATCAATCACCCAGGATAAGTTTTAAATGTTCCCTGCGGAGAATGTTAGACGGTAAAGGCAGATTGAAGGTGCATGGCTTCAGGTCCTTGTGTGATTTAATGCCAGACCCCTGAACACACAGATGACTGATTTTAAAATATCCTATGAAAGAATTTGGTGATTTGTGGAATCTTTTCAGACAGATCTAATTCCTTCCAGCCAGGAGGACTTTTTTAACATGAATTCATGAGGAGCGTTAGAGTAGGATCCATAATGAATCAGAAAAAGGCTGAAGTATGACTGAATATAGAATTAATCCCTTAATAATAAATAAATAAATAAATAAATAAATAAATAAATAAATGAAAAAGCCTTATGTAAAGAACACTTAAACTCTACAATTCTGTGGCAACATGTTTTTTTCTCTGGTACATTAGCATAGACAAGACAAAAAAAATTGGAGGTTTCAAAAGTAATATTCTTTGAAACATGATTCAGCGTCTTCCCTTGGAGCAATAAAATGTGGGATTTTTTTTCTAAAAGAATCCTGCTCCTCCATGAAAAAAAATTAAATCAAAAAATTAACTTATCCTGTGCCCATCTTTTACAGAATACCACATATACCAGATTCATGATGAAAAGTTCAAGGCTTTGATAACAATCTGCATGGCAGCAATTATCTCCCATTAAAATCTGTCCCAACGGAAGAAAACAGGAGAGAGGATAGAATTGTACATCATCTGAGGGCTGGGTAGGCCAAAGGTTTGTAGTTAATGGACCAAGCTGATGTCTAGACACAGGGCAGGAAACAGAAGATTTAGTAGCAGTTGTGTTTCATGGACACTTTGATTCCAATCACGGCAAAGTGTTTTTTTATGCTCCATCTACAGCCCACCATGAAAAAAATACCCAGAAACTCGTCGTTTGATAGTCACCGAGTAAAATGTTCATTTCCGGGTGTACCCTACCCCCCGACCCCGCCAACCCTTCCATCCCCGGCCCCCCTTTGTTCACACGGGTTTCAAAACAGGGGTTTGCAAAACAATATATATGTAGTAAAGAACAAATATTTGATTTTGGTCTTTTTGTGTAAAAGTCATCACATTTACATGTACAATTGAGTGAAATGAGCTTGTTCATTGTGTGCTGAATATTGTTTCATTCTTCTTATTTTCCTTTCCGCTGCTCTTTTCAGGGCTCTCTCATCTTCCTCCATCTAACCCTATTTTCCTCATCCTCTTGTCTCACATCAACCAACTTCATGTCCTTCTTCACCAAGTCCATAAATCTCCTCTTTGGTCTACCTTGGACCTACCTCCTGCCTGGCAGCTCCAATCACCACATCTTTCTATCAATATATTCACTATCCCTCCTCTGTTCATGTCCAAACCACCTCAGTTTGGCCTCTCTGACTTTAGCTCCAAAACATCTAACATGTGTTCTCCTCCTGATGGACTAAGTCCTTCATTCTACCAATGTCTATCAGTAAAACCTGATTCATTAGTTCTGCCTAAACTGTTTGAGGAAAAGGAAGCCTTTACAGTCTTCTTCTTTTTCCTTTCAGCTTTTCCCTTTCAGGGGTCACCACAGCGAATCAACCTCCTCCGTCTAACCCTATTCGCTGTATCCTCCTCTCTCACACCAACTACCTTCATATCTTCTCTCACTACGTCCATAAATCTTCTCTTCGGTCTTCCTCTAGACCTCCTACCTGGCATCTCCCATTCCAGCATCCATCTACCAATATAGTCCCTATCCGTCTGTACATGACCCAACCATCTCAGTCTGGCTTCCCTGACCTTCTCTCCAAACCAATTATCATGAGCTGTCCCCCTTATGGACTCATTTCTGATCCTATCCATCCTCGTCACTCCCAAAGAGAACCTCAACATCTTCATCTCTGCTACTTCCAGCTCTGCCTCCTGTCTTTTGTTCAGTGCCACTGTCTCCAGACCATACAGCATCGCTGGTCTCACCACTGTTTTGTAAACCTTTCCTTTCATTCGAGATTAAATTCTTCTATCACAAAGAACACCTGATACTTTTCTCCACCCATTCCAACCTGCTTGTACCGGTTTCTTAACCTCTTTTCCACACTCTCCGTTGCTCTGGACCGTTGACCCTAAGTACCTGAAATCCTCCACCTTCTTGATCTCCACTCCCTGTAGCCTCACCATTCCACCCAGGTTCCTCTCATTTACATACATATATCATGTCTTGCTGCGACTAACCTTCATTCCTCTCCTTTCTAGAGCAAACCTCCACCTCTCAAGATTTTCCTCAACCTGTTCCCTGCTCTCACTACAGATCACAATATCATCTGCAAAGATCATGGTCCATGGAGATTCCTGTCAAACCTAACGGCAAACAAGAAGGGGCTCAGAGCTGATCCCTGATAAGGAAGCCATTACAGTAATTAACTTAAATCAGTTAAAGCGTGGGAAATCACTTTATCTCCGAATCTGTCCACAATCCATACAGTAATTTGTTACATGGATTATATGCTGGACTGTTTCTTGGTCCATAACTTCCTTGAGTATTGTCATCACTCTTTACTATGATCCTATTAATGGTATTTTCCAGTCTCTGCAACACCGGCAATAGGTCAAGGCTTCTTCCTTAATGCCGAGTCCAGACAAGTCCCTTCCCTTCTTTGTCAGACACCCTGCTTTATGTGGCAATCTGGATTTTAAAGTCCCAGCACTGGTCACCTTACAGCTTTGGTCGCGCACTGGAAAACCCCCCATGCTGGCGACAAGCAGTAATTCTAATCCTTTCAGCCTGTGCGGGTATATTTATCACTCACTATAGGAGCTGGAGCATGCAAACAATTCAATTTCATAGTTTTAGCTGGGATTTTTTTTCCTTGGTATAATGTACAGTGGTAAGTGAAAATATTAAATGTCTGTACAAATGTGCATTTTGTAGATTAGTTATCGTCCTACCTGATATGCAAAGAAAGCATTTATTAACTTCAATAATGGCGGTAATTCAAAACAATATTATTAAAAAGAAATGATGAGTAAAATGAAAATTATCTCATTAAAATTTGTGTAATATGCTTAAATGCTATTACTTGAAAAGAGAAACAATCCTTAAATTACACAGTACAAATACTCAAGAATCCTGCTTTCACAGCAATCACACCATTCTCTGAAAACTTTCACAGCGATGGACAAGGAAGTTCCTCCTTTGTGGTCACTCGCTCACACCTATCCCCCAAGCCCTCGCACTGCCTTTGGCCATTGTGCCCCGGAGGAACGATAATGACCACTCTGTCTGTTCCCCAGAGTGCTGGACATCTGTGAGGGAGGGAGGGGGGGCTCCACTCTCTCCCAGCCACTTCATGTCTTGCCAAAGAAGAAACAAACAGTCATTGTGCCTGTGTTGCTGCTCTGATGGCCGTAGACTGTCCCTATAGACTCATCACTTAATTGTGGCCTCACAGTCCTTTCTCTGTTGTTTCTCTGCGGTAATTGCAGCGTTTCATTCAGAACTGAGGTCTAATGGGTGACCTTTTTAGTTATTTTTTCATGTATCAATATGTACGAACTGACACAAGACAATGCATTATAGATTTCAACGATAGTCTGTGTGCTGTGAGTGGTTGTAAGGCATTTCAAAAAGCTGTGTGTCCGCTTCTCTGACCCCCATGTTAAATAGTTGTCTTTGTGATTTTTAAAGAGGTGTTTATAAGTAGGTCTGTGAGAGCAAAATCTCCACCCCTCTGGGGTGTTAGCTCTGTCTGCTCGTCTTTGAGTGTTGATTAGATAGCAGCACTCTTGCACATTTGCATTTTGTGGCCTTGCTATTCTCATGCTGACATGCTGTTGTGGGCTTGTTAGGATGAGGATGGAATGTGATTGACCCTCAGATGACTGATGAAATGCTCATTTTTATGTGGGAGAAGTCCATTACACAGTCGATCCTGCTGCAAGAATTGCCCTTGCGGTAACGCAAACCTGTGGGGAAGATTAAGTACTCAGATTTACAGTCCCCATCTCTCCTATTTCAGCAAAAAAAAAAAAAAAAAAAGACAGCTTCTCCTTCATATTGGTGCACCGCATCTTTTCATTCTTGGGAAATTATGTTGAAAAAAATGCATTTAACACGTTTGGATTATGCAACCACCACATCAGTGCAAAATAGCCAACTCCACCCAATGCACCTGAGATCTAATCAACGGATAAATACAACCTTGATAGCGACATATTCTTCAAAATTGCAGATGTGTTAAGCTTTCATGCAAGGAGACACCTCACATTACGATGATCTAGTCTTCTCTTTGTGACACCAGAGGAAATTTGGTCCCCACCCTGGGTCTGAGTCTAGTGTCTCTTCTACGGTGGCTTCATGCGCACCCACAATAACAGTATTGACGTCACTGGCCATCGTTGGACACAAGTTGCTTTCACGTTCACCACCGATGCTCCGATTTTTGACGACTTCAGGTGCAGAGATAAAAATACACCCCCAACAAGTCCGCATATAATATTCACACGTACGACACGAGTCAAACAGAGGAGACAGGGCGGGGCGCGGTATCTACGGCGAGTTAGAAACCCGTGGTGTTGCTGGGGCGTGATGATAGTCATTTTTGAGCCTGTTTGCAGATGAAATTCAGCCATGCATATAGACACCGTGTTTCCTTTCAACGTCCTTAAACCTTTTTCTTCTGTCATTGGAGCTGCCTCTTTTGGGTGTGAACACATCCGCAGTGTAAATGTAGACCATGTACACCATGTCGGTGCAAGTTTCAATGCAGGCAGTTAATGATTTTCCAGGTGAAACATGCATGGATCCACCCTGTGACCTTGCACTTCGAGTTCATTGTTTGCAAAGAAACTGATTGTTTCTTTATTGTTATCGTCAGGAGAGCGAGCCACTTCCTTCTGAATGACAAAATTGATTTCTTAATATATAAAGTGCTTCCCGGTAAGAAGTCGAATAATGCCATATTCACTCATTGTCTTGATTATGTAACATAATAACATGTATTAAAACAGTAATAGCTTATGTTTAACACCCTCGGCAGAAATAGAGCCGAGCCTCATTATTTCTTCTTATCATTATACATAATATGTCTCCCCCATAGCAGCCCTCCTGACGCGTCACAGCAGGGTAAACACAGGTGTGTGGTGATTCACAGCCTTACCAGCGCCAGCATGTACAAACCCAAGGCTGAGCCCATCTGACTGGCCAACATTAATGTTATGACTTCTGTTTACCCTCTCATAAAATCTCGGTTGCGTTCTGCTTCATACGTTTGTTTCAAATCGTGGACAAAAAGTACATTTGCTTTTTGGCCCAGCTTCCTCGCTAAATGATGCAGATTCTCAGAATGAGCTTGGAGTGAGAGCGTTTTCTTTTTCTAGTTTGGAGGCGTCAGTGTTACAGTGACATTCGGTAAGGGTCACTATTAAGTGTGGAGGCTAAATCTAATTTAACTCAACCTCCACAATCACGTTTGTATGCCAGTCGATCTTTATATACTGTAACATTCCAGCCGGTGAGGGCGAACAGAGAACAGCGAGGGAGAGGAAGGTTGGCTGGTACGCAATGTTTCATCTCATTTCCGACAGCCCCTGAACGCAACAAACTGCAAAACTGCGAGAGAAGCGGTGATTGAAGGGATAGCAGAGCCGCGGCGGCGACGACGGCCATCTTAGAGCTACCGTGGTAACCGAGACTCATCTCCAGGATTTTTTTTTTTATTTTTAATTTTTCTTGTCACAGAAACGTCCCGCCTGACCAACCAGAGAAGAAGCGGGCTGTCTTTTTTATTTTCACTTCGTCGCGGCTGAACTCGAGGTCGGGATGCGGTTCCGAAGGAATAAACTGTTTGCATCCGCTGTCGGACTGGTCCTCGGACTGTTATGTGCGGTGGATGCGGCTAAAGGTAACTAAGCTGGGATTTATATCCCGCAGTGTGTGTGTCTGTCTGGACGCGGCGGACAGGTCTCCCTCTGTCGCAAATATGGTGTTAAATTTGAGCGCTCGGCCGTTGAAGGTTGTATGAAAGTGCTGTCGGCGTATTTATTTATTTATTTGTATCGGGGCGTGCGGGTCCTGAGGGATGCACGTCGAGTAACCTGCTCCGGGATGAGCGGTGGATCCCACCGGCAGCAAGTGCACTTCCCACCACCCCGGCCGCCTTCTTTATCCCCAAGCCGGCCTAAATTTAACCCACACACGACATAACATTTATCCAAGTCAAAACGGGTTCGACGTTTTCCTTCAAAACGTCACCCGCTCGCCCAAAAGTGCGCTTCTTGGAGGATAACAAGAAGGCCGAGGAAACGACCCGTTTCTGTCATCCGCTCGCCGGCTATTTTTAGTGCTCGCTCCCGCTACTCCTTCCTTTGAACCGTTTTTATTTCATGTCCCCGTCGGTGACGCGCACGAGGAATTTCGAACTCATCCATTCATCTAAATTCATATTCAAAATCGATTCCAGGACATTAGTTAGGAACGTGATTTTATTGATTTATTCTTTTATTTTTTTTCTCTTATTCCTCGAGGTGTAATCGTTCGAGATCGACTGTTATTGTGGCACTCTGGTTTGTTTGTTTATTTATTGTTTTTATTTCATTTAGCAGAACCCCCGGCAGCGTGGCGGCGGTACTGGGGTAGAGCTGATTTGGCTACGCATTGCAGATCCGCCTCGCTGCCACAGCCAGTCTTGTCTGTGTTATTTATTTATATATATGTATTTTTTTATTTTTATTTTAAGACGTATGCGTCGTCTCCACCTGCTCCGTGTCCGGGCCTCCATATATCCGCCTCAGGAACCGAGCCTCCCGTCGCTTTTTGTCAGGCAGGAGCGTGCGTTGCGCTTTGCTGCAGGGCGGCCCGCCTGCCTGGCTCCTCCCCGGACCGAGCTCCTCTCCTGGGTCGGTTAAAACCCGATCCGCCGATAGCCTTGCTGTCTCGGGCTGCAGGTGCAGCCAGCTGGAGGTCCGCTGTAACCCGTTGTTTCACGCACAGTGAGGAATGAGGGCGCACCGTGAATAGAATCGGTTATAAAACACTGCACAGGAGCATCTCGTCCGACCGTATTTTTTCTTGTTGCCATGTCCTACAGCTGAGAATCCTTCGCGCCAGCAGGCTGCCATTTCTGAAGCAGTAATTTTATTTTCCTTTGTTTTCCCCCCTTCTCCCGCTATTCAAAACGGATCAGCGTGAATTACGGTCTTTATTATGTAGCCCAGTGTGGGTCAGTGCAATGCACCTGCTGGCTGTCCTGCTCTTACCAACAAAGTAGACCTGTGAAGTCACCATCTGGGTGAGGTTTATCTTTAAATAACCAAAGGTCAATGGGTGATTTTGTGCACCACCTCTTTTCACCTTTGCTTTCTGTTTCTTCATCCCAGCAGGATTGGTTTATACGTTAAATAAATCATTTGATGTCATCACAACATAAAACAGTATCAGAATTTATAAACACTGGCACCCGTCGTTCTGTACTCAAACATTTGTCTCAGATGACACTGCAGAGACAAACCTTGGAGGTTCTCTTTTTGAAACACAATGGTATTTCCAAAGAGTGTAACACATTGTCTCCAACAAAATGTAATGTGCTTGGATCCTGAGCACACACATATTTTCATGGGCGCCATCCACCTCCGTCTTTCCTATTTTTTAACCAACTTTTTCAAAATGACTCAGTTTGCCCATTATTTATTCCCATGGCGCGTAGTCCTGTGATCTTTTAAGTCTCATGTCTTCACCTTTTTCCATGAGCAAGGGCCTGGACTGGGTGCCCTCATGTTCTCGAGTCAAACATTTGTTCTGCTGAGATCCATTAGCTTGCTCTGAGCACACACAGCCAGACAAAGGAAACACTGGCTGCTGGGAAGTTTCTTGGCTCATTCATCATTGAATTAACTAATTCTAGTTGAACAAATTGGATGACCTGCTTTGTGTGGTGCTGAGTTAACATATGCAGTCTGCTCACATGGTTTGGATGCAGTGAAGGCAGTATGTATCGATGTCTCTCCCTGTCACACTTGGAGTGAAAAAGTTAATGTGAAGCGACTAAAAACTGCATGTTGGCTACAGTAGAGCAGGTCATTACATTTTTTGTATTAGATGACATTGATTATTTGTCTGGTAAGAGAATAAGCGTTAGGAAATATATGTAGGAATAAAAAAAGGTCGTAGAAGATGCACATTTTTCTCCTTTGTCTTTCCTTTTTAACTGTACTCCTAATCTGTCGTTAAAATGCTATCAATAAATAATTTTTTTTATTAGGGTTTAGGATCATTTCACCAAAATATGTGTTGTTTATTCCTAATTATTATTCTCGTGTAAACTCACCATCTCCAAGTTATTTAAAAAAAAAGTTACAGTCCACCGAAATGTGTTATTTTCGCAAAGGCTTGGCCTTTAACACAAGACGTTTTGATTATAATTTGGTCCACTTAAAATAGTACAGTGCCATCAGCTTGGTTTAAACAAACCCTCATAATACAATACAAACATCCTGGATGCAATTTGTTCTTTATATTTGTTGTTTCTGTTTATTATCAGAGCAAACAGGAGAGTGTGTCATGCTATCAACAGGTCCTTGGACATTTGTTCGTTTGCATGAGAATGACAGCAAGTGCACAGCTTCAAAAATAGGAAATCAATATATTCTGGATGTAGTTTTATTTGTGGACCGGCACCTCACCGCTTGTTCTGTAAATACCGATGACATTTTTTCTGTCATTGCAAGCACAAACTATGTGATTGCACACAGTGGACAACGACTCCATTGTTTGTCTCTCCCATGCCGTCAGAGCATGTTTGTGCGGCATCTTTCAGCATAAGCTTACGGGCTTGTTTTTTCTTAGAAAAATATTCCTGAGTATGACGAGAGCAATGTCTAATAATCAAAGGTGAAGGAAGTTTTAACTATCTGAATAGCTGAACTTCTATGTTGTCTTGCTAAACATCAGCTTAATGAGCTTGTTTAGTTAGGTGAAACAATGGCAGCCGTCATCAGTGTGGATTGATAGAACATGCTGTATTGGATGATCAGTGATTCGATTCGATGCGCTGCATGGTCTTTCATCGTGATATGTATCGGAAAATATGACTCAAAATAAATGGAATATAGGATGTAAAAATAATATAGGTATACTGAGGTAAGCTGTGTCATAGTCAGCCACATGTCATGTTTGTGGAGAAAGGTAATTGTGGCAGAATAAATTTGATGAAGGAATAAAGTCCATTCTAAGAGTTCCTGGGACAATTATAAACACTTTTGACATTACCATCAATATTATTGAACCCAATTTAATTGAAAGTTGATTACCAGTGGTTTAAGATAGTCTGCTTTAAAGCAGACAATCAGGATTTAAATATATACTGCCTGACCACTGTAGTGAAGGAACTCTGGTGTGCATTAAAAAGTGTGATTCAAAAGTAAATCTTGCGTCTGTCAAGTGAGTGCACCCTAAAAAACATTTCAAGATGTGTAACTATGTGATGCCCTGAATAAAAGTTTGCCTATCTTTTAGAGCGTCTCTATTCTTATAATTTAACTCTTGGTTTATGTTTCCCAGAGATTTTTCAGGACAACAAAGGTTGTTTTTTTTTGATGTCCCGGCTTCGGGGTCAGGGTCTTGACTTAGTATGTCACAATGAGGGCCCTGTCTGATGGATTGCAACACAATTCCCTCAAGAATGTGTGTATGTGATAATCCCCAGAAAGCGCAAAATTGGTGAGGCATTTCAATTTGGTAAGTTGCCACTCTGCTGGAAGGACAGGCCATGAGAATGCTGGACTCAGTGTGCGACAGTGGTGACTTTCCTCACATTGGTGCATTCATTGGCTCAATGGAGTCAGTGAACTGTCAAGAATGGGTCATTCAGTTGTGAATATTAAGTTGTGCCAGATGACTGGGATGTTATGCCAGCCGTGATGAAAGGAGTTTACATGAAGCCTTGGCCTTGTTGTCTTAATGTACAAAAATGATGAAAACTTTAGTATTATATACATCTGTAATTTAATCATTAGAACGAGGTGAAATTGATTTTGTTGATAATGTAAATGTTAAACAGCAATTGTTTAAGGTATAAATATGAAGGGGTGGAAACAGAAAAGTCTGATATTCTTCTTTAAAATGTCAGCATTGAGTGTAATATCCCAAACTCTGAAAACAAATTGAAGAGGAAACATTTCTTATTGTTACTAACAATGCATATTTCATATTGGCAGTTTCTACCTTTAAAGGTGGTGCTGCAAAGAAACCTTCCCGTTGATGTGAGTACCTTCACATCAACGGGTAAGCTTTCTTGGGAAACAGGTATAGAGAGCCGATTACCTGCTACCCCAGAGCTGTAGGTCAGCTACACCCAAGTGCCTGAACGTTGCTCCAGACGTCTCACTCTCACCGCTTCACTCTCACTGGCCCTTTTGTGTGATTCACACAGAAAGGCGATTGAGTTGCATTCAGGGCTTTCGCGCTACCAACCCCCTCTTTAGAGGAGTTCGATGGTCACAGAGGGTGCGTACTCTCTGTTGGGCGGTTGTGATTCCACGGAAGACAAACAAATGCTGTTGCCTGGCAGGCAAACTAAGAGGCGCTCCTGTGTGAGTGGGATGTTTGGAAAGCAGAGGTCCCTAAGGTCTGGGGTTCCTGGGTTTTCAAATCTTCCTAGAACAGTCCCCAGTCTGTGATGAAGGTGGCTTGCATCAACAAGCTCAGTAGCTTATAAGGAAAGACAAATAGAGAAGTGTGCCCACTGTTTCAGACACTGAGCTGGTTTCTGCCTGATGACTCCTGGTCTGCGGAATTAAGGGAGCCAACAATCATAAATGAAGTAATTCCTGCACTCAGATATCCATACCTTCACCGACAGTTTCCTTAATGTGGATATTTTTGGAAATAAACCCTGAAGTGTGCCTTGAGGGGCCTTGGGGTAGGTGATGGATGCGCAACTGTTCCTGAAACCAGGAAAGCCCCCGAATCTGGCAAACGTAGAGCATTTGAATTGCAGAGGGAAAACTCCACTGGTTGAATGTGTAAAACTGCTATTTTTCAAAGGATGTGCATCTGGTTTGTGCGAGTCATTCATTTAATGTCTGTCTGTTTCAGAGTCACAGCTTTTCAAAGCTATATTTTTAGCTGTTTCCTTGGTAACATCCCAAGGACCATTCCCCGAGCGCAGTATCCCATTTCCTTTCGACAGCACATTGTCAAAAGTTCTGATATTCCTCAGTTCGTGTCAGATTTCCTGGGAAGCGATGACAATTGCCACGGAATAAAATTTCCCCAGGTCCATCCCAAATGGCTAGGGTTCCAACCAGCCAGTTAGTGTGAAAGTCGGGGGTAAAAAGAATAGAATTGACATAGTTAGGCAAATATAAAGTCAATAAACCATCCGTGTCATTCAGTTTGCTTCAGCTAATGCAATTGTTTTCCATCACTGTACAGCGTTGGGCATTCTCATTCCTCTGTAGTCATTGGTTGGTACTCGTTTAATCCCATCCAGCCTTAGATAATTGATTGAGATTAGCAAGGTTTTCATGACCCCATTGAAATTTAGACTGGACATGTGGAGGCAAAGGAGGAAATTACTCTTTCTTTTCCAGTCAACTCTCTTGGTCATCAATTAATTAGTTGTTTGGATCATGTCAAGTTTCACAAGACATTGAAAAATATCACAAACTGTTTTCCCTCAGAACAAAGTGAAGTTCTTTTATTGTGTACCCGCCATCCCCTGACTCAAAGATAGTCAAACATGGTCAATATCTACGCTTTTTCATTAAACAACGTGGAAAATGGAATCCAATGGTTTATTAGAGCAGCTGCTATGCGTCTTAATGGTAAAATGTTGAAATGCTCTTGCTGCATAATAATCGCTACATTATTTATGTGCGTGTTGACAAATTCTATGACCGCTACATAATCAGTCCGGACTGGACATGTGCGGTTGACATGTACATATCCAGTGTGCAGAAGTCCCGTTGTACGTATTTTAAACCTAGTCGGTACAGATAATGTACTTGGTTGAGACAGGGAGGAAAGGAGGCAGGCGTTAAAAAGTTTTAATGAAGACATGTTTGTGTTGGCATGGTGTCAGTTTATTTTTATCGACAATGTAAAACAATACAAATAAAAAGATTTATTCTTACAAAAGTAGAAAAAAGGAAATGGATCACTGATCAGCATATAATAGTAATGCGTGTGTGAGCTTGCATGCATGTTTGTCTGTCTGTGCGTGTTGGCGGGGGTTGTTGAGGTAAATATTAAGTAATTGAAATTTGGTGTGATACTGAGATTGATAAAAGTCCATGAAGACCTGGAACCCACACAAGAGGGTGGCTGTGTGAAAATATATATTTATTTGCTTTTTATATATAATGTTGAGTAGCTTTTTCAGTTTATCAAAAAATGTATGGATACATCAGTGTCACTTCAGCATTGAAAAAAAGTCAAACTAAGTGGAACAAAAATGCATTTAAAAGTAATAGTAATAGTCATATAAAAAGCACAAATACAGAAATGTAAATCGTTAACTAACCGACCAACCAAAATTTAAGTAACTATTAATTAACTATTAAGTAACTATTAATACCACTTTCCCTGCTATGTATAGCTGCTACTATGGAAACTGGAACATATTTTCCCTGAAAATAAGGATGGCAATACTGAAAACTGGGACAGTGGCACTACAGGTGTTATGTTTTTGACATTCTTTTCATTATTCCTCTCTCAAATCATAACGCATCAATGTTCTGGAAAGTATATGTTAGCTTGTCTAAATAAAAGACAAGGAAAAAAATGAAAGGAAGATAAACTTGAGAAATCACAATGTTTTTCTTTTTGAACAATTAGGAGGTGTGAGCAGATCATTCAGATATATAAATAATTGAATACATGCATTTAATCCAGCCTTGACAGATGTATATCCATAGGAGAAATCATTAAAATCAAAATTCGTTGGATGAACTTGGGTGATAGTCAAGATTAGATAAACTTTGATAGGAGTTAGAAAAAACGTGTTTTGGTAAAGTGAAATTCCCATTGTTAGTTTTCCAGAGCTATCTCAATTTCTTTCTTTCTAAATGTATACATTTGTCCAAGCTTCATATGTTTCTGCTTGTGTGTTTTAACATGTTCTCCTCCTATTCACGATAATTGTAACTTAGGATAATCTTGCAAAAGTGTGACTGCTTAGAAAGTTGAAGACAAACACAAAAAGATCATAGTGGTACTACCTCCAACACCCTAAGAACATTCTTGTGATTATTCTGCTCTCGCTAAGGTACCCTTTTGTTGTAACTTTGAAGCCAGTGTAGGCCCAAGTGCTTTTATATAACCAGGCAATGGTTCTTGTTATCTGAGAAGGACAACAAGCCTGATTTTTTTCAATTGGCCTTTTTTGCTAGCTATCATCAGACACTGCTGGCCAATCTGCGGTGGTTGCCTTCAGGCTGAAATAGGCTTTTTCAGATGTTGTTTATCATCTTCCTAAAAAGTCTTTAGAAGAGATGGTGGTGGTCGCAGCCAATCAATGGATCGTTTTTTCATAACAGGTCTAAATGCAATCAATAACAGCGGATACTGAAAGTGTCTCTTGTACATCAGACCATCTCTCTCACTAGCTGTGATAAGCAGGTATGAAGAGATAATTTGCAGCATGTTTGATGGTTTGATTGTAGGTAGGTTTTTATTGTTGGTATCCTTAATTCTTTGATAACCATTATTCCTCATTTCCTCTGGGCCCCAAACCACCAATTTAAAGTAAGGCCTGAATCAATTCAGCTGAGCTTTACCACGCTCTATGGGCCTGACACTCAGCTGCACCATCATTACACAACAGCCCTCAGAGCTTCCCAGGCATTATCTGATAATTACAGACTCATCTGCAGCAGTGATGATGCTGCAATCCAGACAGCTGTGGTGTATTTCTCTGGTTCTCGCTGGATAACCAGAAGGGGCCTTTGGGCAATCCGACATCATCGTATTTGTTTCAGTCCATGGCATTAGCGAGGGTTTTAGTGTTGGGCAAGCAGAATGACCCCTACTCCTGTCCCAATGAAGAAACATCAAAGCATTGGCATGGAGGGAAACAAAGTGAGTGTGTTTTTCCAGGCGATCTATTGAATCTCAGGATTAGCGGGTCCTATTGTGGCCATGCAATTCTCCCAGGATGCATTTCATCATGCTTAATAAGCCAAATTGTAAGAGTTGGGCTTCAATAAGACTTAACAGGCCATAAAGGGACTTTGTTTTTGTGCCTCACGATAGTTATCCCAGGTTGTGCGTGTCAACTATCAGTCAGCACCACACTGTTGAATGAGTGTCAGTTTATACATGTTAAGAGAATTTTGATACTTTTTACAAACTGAAAGAAAATCTGCAGGAAAGTTATGACCTGAATCATGAACAATGCCATTTAGTATCTTGAGAGGAAAGAAACAGCCACACCCCCTAATGTTGTATGTCTTCGAAGATTGTCAGTCATGGTACTCGCAGAGACTTTATTTTGGCAAGTTGACTTCTTAAATTCTTGAATACGTTTCACCTCTCATTTGAGGCTTCTTCAAGCTCCTCGATAAATTAAGCAGTTAAAGTTGCCACAATAAGAGTTAGCAATGTTGACCATTGGTGTGGAAATTGACAGCATAGTAATTGTAGTAATTGACGCTTGGTTTGAAAAACTTCAAAGAAGGCATTCGTTTTGTATGTGTGCATATAAATGAGCCCATGCAACAATATTACAAAGCAAGATTTAACAATTGTTGATTAAAATAGTTTTCCTCATTGCATAAGCAAGCTCAAGATTTAAACTTTCATCTGTCCCTTTGGCAGAATATTTTCATGAACTGAGGGTTCATTCAGGAGCATTGTAAGAAATGCCTTTGGTTGTTTCTTTTTCCAAGTGTTTTGACGAAAGCCTTTTTTTTTATGTCGTACCACACCTCCCGTGGGCTTCAGTGACTTTGGTTATGCTTCACTAATGCTATTGGGTAATTGCTGTCCCAATCACGCAACCCAAAAACGCTTCTTCTGTATTTGTTGTTTGAGGCAATTAATATTCTCTAAGGATATTGCTACATAGAGAAGGAATGAATTAAAATAAGAAGGCAATCATGTCTCTTACTGTTCCATCTGAAAAATGGGTTAAAGTGTAAAATTCAGCCCTCTTCCTCCTAATTATAGTTTATTTAAATTTCAAGATAATAAGACTTGGTCCCTTGAAGTGCTCTCTCTTCCCCATATCATCTGCTGGGATTGACTGGTGACCTGTCCAAGGTGTAACCTGCCTCTCACCCATTGACATCTGGGTTCCACTCCAGCCCCACCATGACTAAGTGCTAGGTCATGCAGTGGTATAGACAGTGAATGGATGAATTGGTGTAATTTACATGATGCCTGGTGCAACATGCTTCTGGGATAGTGCTGAAGCCAGCCAGAAACATGACTATTCCTTCTTTGACTGGTTATGACATCCTCATTGGAGAAGCCAAAGTGCTTTCATTTTGGTGAAATACAGCTGTTGGCTATATGAAGATTTAGTTCAAGGAGAGTACTACAAAATACAGCTGCTCCTAGTGCTCATCATTTGTTAATCAGCCAGGCCTCTTAAAAGAGCTCCCCAGATGTAAGCAGTTACTTCATTGTAATATTATATTTTGTTGAGCATATCAAATAAAAACAAGACAGGGTTTTTACCTTTGGCAGCAATTGCTGCTTTAGTTGCTTGACCTTGTCACTGATAGAAATTGATGCATTGCATCATAGGATTAAATATCTGTGTCTTTATTGTCTGTGAAACAGGATTACAGACTAAGTAATCTGTTTCTTGTTGTAAGAGGGGTCAATAGTGCACTTTCTGTAAGTGTTCTGTCCCTCTCTTTTTGAACACCTCTGTTTTTCATGGGCTTCTCCCAGAATTTTGGTGCCTTTTGTTAACATTGAAGTATGAGTCCACTGGAACAGAAATAGAAATGTCCAAAGCAACAAATCTTTGTTTTCACCGTCTCACCTTATCATTTGTCAGCCTCTTTGAAACTTAATTTTGTGGATTAGAAGTACCTTTATCAAATTGAAACTGAACACTGATATATTTAGTTTGAAGTTTACCAATGATCTTTTTCTCGAAAAGTGCATACTACTGATACTGAGAGTTTCCCCTGCTCAAGTAAGCCCAGTATTTACAATTTAGTCTAGGTAGTCGTGTTGTGTTCAGGAGCAACTTGTTCGCCATTATGCAGACACTGCATTTTTACTATCAGCTTTTAATCGGTTTCAATATTTTTCTTTATTTTTGTGCTTTACTGTCTAATTTGATTGCGTATATACACACATATGCATAGAGTTTGCATAGTGGCCACCATCGACCTCATCTTCACAATCATCGTCCAGTTACGTCGAGATTAATTTCCATAATCATTATCATATAATTAAATTGAGACGAGACACGTCATGGTTATGTAGTTAACCATGGCTTCTTTGTCATGTTTAATCTAGATAAACTGCCATTGGCAAGTTATTATTTTTCTCAGTTCCATAAAGGCTCTGTTAAAGTCTCCAGAAACCGTACTTTGGAAGTGAGTGAAGGGCCATCAGAGTAACAGAATGGCTGTCGGACAATCAGTCGGCATAACAAAATGTGGGACTAAACAAGGAGACTTGTATCAGCGCTTGTTCACATTTCAAGTCATTCATTCTATTTGTGTGTTCATATTCATGTTTCCACTGGTTTGAATCATGAACCAGTGGAAGTCAGAATGAATCAAAGGGTGACAGAGGGATATTCAGGCATCACACCCCTTTCTGCAGACAGTTAGCACGAGAAAGGGATTGACTTCCTATTCTTTTGTGCATGATTGCTGTTTACAATGGCCGAGTGTAAAATTAGATGCAAGCCAAACCATCTTTTGAAGTGACAGTCTGAAAGTGTTGAATTTAAGCAATACACTTGGCACCATTAATATTTGTATAATCTGAAACACACAGGATTTTCCATTCCAACCAGCAATTCTTCCCTACTGTGTGTATTATTGATATACTGTTTTGGACTGTAATATGACATGATGTGTTTCTATGTGGAATACATTATTCATTTATTATTAAACAGACTTACATTGGAGACAACACACAAAAACACAGTTGCTTCTTCTCTGTATGTATGCATGAAGAGTTTTATTCAGTTTTGATGTTTATTATTCATCAGGGGGAGTTTCAGCTTAATTGACCTGTGTGATGTCATGTAAGTGAGTACATTTTTACTGGGCCATCTGTCAGTGAACAAAGTTTTAAATGAACTGGATTTCTAATTCAGTTCATCAAGGAAATGCCTGACTCCCAGTTCATCCACAATGCTAAAATCCCCACTTCTTTACTCACTGTCATTTCTTGATGATGACAGAAGCCCTTTCTTTTGGACATCATAGCCTGAATATCAGAAATCAACTAGTCTCTGGGAAAATGTCTGGTTTTGTGAAAATGATGTCTTTGTTATTTTGTGCAAAAGGTCTTCCACAAAAGTGGGTCACAAATGCTCCCGGCTTTCATTGGAGCAGAACAATTGAACTGATTTGCCAAAATATTGTTGACAATCATACTCAGCATATATGATGCTTTCTCTCTACTCTTAGTAATTGATTAATGTTGATCTTTTTTAATTCTCGATTTTTATTCGCAAGTCATATTTGTTTCCCCAAATCAATTCCAGCTTTTGTAGAGTGGGATTGGTCCTCGAATCCAGTGGGAATGATATCGTGAGTATGAGGGTCTTTGATCAAGGACGCAAAATTGTTAGTGTGTCTGAATTTATCCATGTCAAGTTTTCTGCGCGACACTTTGCTGCCTCGACATTTGTTTCCAGTGATTTTACCTACAGTAGCATCTCATGGGGAGAATTTCCCCTCGTAACATTGCAGTACACTCCAGATAAGCTGTGGGAGTACTCTGAATCCCAAATCCCCACACTTAGTGTTACCTGTGCTCAAAGTAATTTGGTGGTGATGTTTTTCCAGTCAATCAAAATACTTTCTTCAGTAAAGGTTAGCTGTGTTTTTTTTGTCTGTTTTAAGTTTTTTTTAAAAAAGAGGTCAAGTTAGAAATGCTTGAAGATGAACACAGTGCTTTACAATCATTCTCCAAAGAATGGAAAATAACAGGACAACTGCAAAATCAGCCACTATTATTAGTTCATGATTTGTCAGTGTTGGTTAGCGTAAACCTGCTTTAACATTTTGCAATGTAGTGCTGCTGATGCCTATTGACTAAAATTACAGGGCAAATGTGAGATGCACGTGTGACCTGACAAATACTAACTGTGACTCTGTTGGGATAAAGCAGATTAATTATGTAGTCTGGCACAGCAATCTGTCCGAAGGCATGCACTTCCTTTTGTTCTGGAGACACTATGCAAAGTTGATTGTTGCCATATACTGCTTTTGAAAGACAAGATCTCATCAAAGATATAAAAAATGTCAAATTTAGTTCATGGATTCATTCAATTTAGGATCCTAACACAACTTGTTTTTGCATTACAAAAAATGGAAGTGATATTTTAGGTAGTATGAGGTACTTGGGCGTCAGCAGCAAGATGATATCTTCTCAGAAAATGTTGTGCCATTTACACCTCTCTGGTTTGTTGTTCCTCAAGGCTGAGGATCAGCCAGAAAAATAACAACAATAGTTTAATGGCTAATAATTGTTCACTGCGGTGTCATTATTTCCCTTCTTTGCAAGAAGCTTCTAATTCATTTCCACTGATCATGTTATCACTGAGAATGACACCAAATTATGGAATGACCCACAACCCAAGTTGTTTGCTAGCGATTTAATTTGCTGGAATTGGATTTGGCACGCTGAGATCTAATGTCCCCTGAAAACATCTTCATCGTGTGTTGCTTTTGTTTATCTAGCTAGTGTTTGGAGCATAATTTAATTGCTGCACAGATTGTGCTGCTGAACATCGGGACTCTTCCTATTACAGAGATGATAAATATCTAGTTTTGATTCTTTCTGCAGCATGAACAGGCTGTGGATTTGATTTAATTAAGTGCATGTAGGATTTAACTATAAAGGCTGATAAAATATTTGGATTTCATTCCATCTGGATGTATTCTCAATCATGAGTTCTACTTTTTGAACCTTTATGAGGAACTCTGTTGAGACTACTGGTTAATTAAGGAATGTGTTTTATTAAAAATTACTTGCTGTAATTAATTAACTTCTATGAATTGGAAAATAATATATATATATATATATATATATATATATATATATATATATATATATATATATATATATATATATATATATATATATATATATATATATATATATATATATATATATTATATATTATTTATATTT
>CAAKHD010000731.1:7225-22426 GCA_901007705.1 Fistularia tabacaria
CATCTTCCCCAATTGTTCATTTTCTGCTCTTATCCTGCACTCAGGGACACCGGGGGGGGGGGGGGGGCGCTGGATCCCGTCCCAGCTGTTATTGGACGGGAGGCAGGGTTCACTGGAGCGGTCACCAGTCAATCACAGGGCCGCAGATAGAGACACAACCGTTTACTCTCTCATTCACACGTCATACGGACACACACGGCCATTTACTCTCTCATTCACTCGTCTGGAAAATTCAGGGTCTCCGATGAACCTCCTGCATGTTTGAGGACTATGGGAGGAAACCGGAGAACCCGGAGGAATTCCACGCGGACGCGGGGCAAGCGTGTAAACGCCACACAGCTTCGTGTCGGAATCAAACCAGGAACTGTCTCGTTGCGAGGCTGTGCGCGCGTGTTTTATTTGTGTTTTGGATTTTCTTTGTTTTAATCCTGCATGTGTTGGTTTTGAGGCCTTTGCTTCTTGATCCGCAGACAGAAAAAATCCTGCGTATTTACCCATTAATACAAAGTAAAATCACCTTGTGATTTAGATGCAAATATAAAAAACGTTGTTTTTTTTTTTATCAAAACGCATGCCAGCCTCGACAGCTCATCTCTCTTTAGTTTTTGTGATTCCATTATCGGGTCCAACAAAACTCTCAAGTAAACTTACTCTTCTAAATAGAATGCCTTGATATTTTTACTGTTTTGAATGCTTTGTTAACAATGTAATTTTATAAAAGCACACCCACTCGCATTTTACCGTGTGGGTTTATTTTCTGCTCAATTGAATCCAAAAGTTGTTTTTGTTTTTGTTGTCGTGAACTCCGGAGACCGTAGTAATGTTGAGTTCAGATGATGGTCAGAGAGACGGGCTGACTGACTTCGATGCAGCGCGGCCAAATTATTTGTGACGAGCATCGCCATCTGACGTCGGATGTGCAAGAAGCAACATTGTGTAGGCTGAATTTGCTTTTTGCGTCAAGTTGAAGCAAACCGGCATGTGCGAGGTCCGATGCTATGAATGCTCGAGGAAAACCCGTGGCACTATGTTTTCGTCATGTGATCAGTTGTGGTGTTTAGATTAAACACACTGGAGGTGTCCTGGAGCCAGACCCGGCAGGGGAGCTCGTCAGCGAGCGCCTGGTGGCCGGGCCTTGGCCCGCGGGGTTTCGCCAGGCACAGCCCGAATAAACAACCCGGAGGCATCGCCCTTTAGGCTCACCGCTGGCAGAGAGAGACATCGGGCTTGGGCGCTGTGTATTTCGGGCGGCAGATAAAGCTGGAGATGTACACGTGCCAGCCCGAGCGATGGTAAACTGGCTTTCGGAACATGGAATGTCACCCCTGCGGTGGGGAAGGAGCCAGAGCTAGTGCGGGAGCTGCAGAACTAGTTACTAGCTGGAAATAGTTGGACTTTCCTCTTTGCCAATCGTTGGATCTGGAACCAAACTCCCGGGGGGGGGTTGGACTCTCTCCTTTTCTGGTTGTTGCTCAGCGCGAAAGGCATTTTGTGTGATTCGAAAAGTCATCGGCGCTTGTCGTGGTGGCAGCCGGAGAACCTTTCGGTGGACACCTGCAAACAGAACAAGGAGGCCCCTCCGACACGGCGGCCCCAGGGGTCACCTGAGTCGATGACAGGTGTGGGAGGGCCGGAACTACTGAAGCGTTCACAGTCAGAGAAGCAAAGACCAGGGATAAGGACGACCGCTTGGGTTCGAGGAGTCTCTGGAAAACGACCGGACGACTCAGGGAACGGGATTTGGCCCGAGCGGCGGTGAGATTTGTCCAGGAACGTGAATGTCACTCGACGTCGTCGCCCGCGGTGGTCGGGAACAGTGACCAGGGCTGCCCTTTCTCACCGATTTCTCGACGCAGTTGTGGGGCGGTGGGGCGGGCTTCCCAAATCTTAAGGATCGCTTCTCTGCTTTTTGCAGATGACACCGTTCCGTTGACAAGTTCACCAGATCACCCCCAGCTGGCACTGGAGCGGTTTGCGGACGAGTGCAGAACAGTCAAGATAAGAGTCAGCAACTCAAAAACAGAGGCGGCGGTGCTGTCGCTGGAGAGAGAGAGTCCTGTTGCTAGTCGATCCCAAGACACAACAATTCAGTCCCTGGTTTTGAGGCACTTTAGAGTCTTCGATTTACCCGATGCATGTTTTTTTTAATCCGGGGAGCAACCCACGCACAGAGCATGCAAACGCCCCGCGGAAAATGCCCTCGGTTGGAACCGAACCAACCAACTTTCTTACTATGAGGGCGCTAACCACTATGCCATCCAGCACTGATACCAGAATGTGGCCGTTGCACACGTTAGAGCTGTTTGGCGACAAAGTTTGAACGCTATAGAAGTGCTCCCCATCAGTATAGTTTCTCGCCGAACGCAGCGCAGCTCAACGGTAATTTGTCTCCCGTCAGATGTGATTGTGTTTCAAAGTAACTCGTAACACACTTCTGAAACATACTGAATGGAGGAAATGTCACCAAAAGTGCAGCGGCAGGATGAAGAAGCAGGGCAAGGAACCAGTGTTGCATGGCATGTACCAATATCATAGAGCAATTATAGTAACCAGTGGTTAAAAGCTTTAAAACACGCTAATCTGTTACTTTATAATGACATGAGCAGTGCACAGTTGTTTTTTTTTTTTTCCAGTGCTTGACTTTCACTATCGATTGTAGCATTAGATTGTAATTGTAACAGAAAAAGAGACATTGCTGCCTCAAGCAAAAGCGGCCTTACCAACTGTCCATATCTTGTCAACAAAGCAGTTTCAGGGAGTGAAATATTGTATGGTAAGCATCTCGCTGACACATACTACGCTGTTCAAAGTTATATTGAAGTTAACTATTGGGAAGTATAAAGAAAAAAAAAAATGCATATATCATATTGCTGCATACCAAATGACTGCTTAAAACACCGTGACCTTGATTTTGAGTTTTTCCAACAGTCTACTCATTTTATATATTTGAAATATAGAGAAAAAAAATCAACCGATATGTTAATGTTCTATGACCAACATGAATCCTTTTTACAAGATTCTTCCCTTTTTAACAGATGCTGTAATTACAAATACTATGACGTTGAAGTTTATAACATGTCAAAATATAAAATCGTTTTATGATTAAAATCCTTTAGAAATATAAGGGTACATTCTTATGTTCCAGATGCTTTGTTTTTTTGGTAGTTATAATTTCTGTGTTTGTATCAAGATATCCAGGCATGTTATATACATTCAAATTATAGTCGGGGGAGGATGGCACGGCTAACAGCTAACCTCATTTAGCAGTAATATGACCTTTACGGGTCTTGATTCAAGCCCGGTGTCCTCAGGAAACCTCAGGTATGCTTGTTTAAACGACTGAACAGACGGATTAGCCCAGAGCAGAAGGGAAAGAATTGCTTCCGCGCATCAACACAATTCGCGACTGTGGCATGGCGGTAGTTCCTAGCGTGGGACTTCAGTTTCAGGGCTCGAATAAGTCCATGGTTGTTCGGCCCCTGCTTTGCTACATATGGGCCTCTTACTGCCAAGTTAGCACTGCTGTGATTCGCTGTCTGTGTTGCTCTTCCGTCTTTATTTTTCTATTCTGAGACATCATTCACTCCGGCGTGACCCTGAGTGCGGTATAAACACTATTGACAGTGAATGAATAAATGAATCAACTGCTCAATTGAAAATTTGACATTGAAAGAAAAAAAAAAAAGATAGCAGCCGAGTTGATTTGCGCTTTCCAGAGATTCCACCACCTGCAGCCGACCCTTTTACAGTTTCCCATTTGTGCGCCGGACAGATAGCATTATCAGCAAGTTGTTTGTACTTAACGTATCTCGCCACTCTCTGCTAACGGTGATTGACATCCACGGAGTTGCATTATCATGAGCTTCAAGTTTCAGTCTTTGTACATTGCTTTTAAATTTTGTCTCTCAGTTCCTCATCGGTGAGGTTATTGTGTGTTTTTGCGTTCGCCGGGTTGCACGACTGGCGCTTTTGCTCTCAACTGTCTTTGAAGTATGTTTTCCTGAAAAGCTCAATCGCTATTTCACTCCCGTCACTTACGTGTCCCACCGGTCTTTTTTTTTTGTGTGCCATTTTGAATTCCTGCATGTTTAGAGAACATACACCGCAGTATCAGCTTCGGAACAGTTGTGGACCGTGGGATGATTTTCCTTTTGTAAGAAGTGGTTTTATTTTTTATTTTTTTAAGCTTAGCAGCGCTTGCCATTCAGGGATCATCTTCACCGGCACCTCCGTTGCTGTCGAAGTCGTCTTTCAGGTCCAGGCGTCCCTCAGCCCTCTTGAAGTTTCAGTCTCCCTCAGTTCCCCTTTGCTTCCAAACACGTTTATCAAGTACCTTTTAAAGGATCTTAATCCACATTTCATCCCCGCCGGGAGGATCCCTGTGGCCCTGCAACCCTGGGAGGGGGTGATTTCACTGGCCGGCGTCTCAGGGAAATGGGAAGCTGCGATGTCTCGGTTTGGCAGGGGAACATGGAGGCTTTTATGACACAAAAAGAAGCTATGAAAGAGTGGGATTGCGCGGGGCCTCCCGCCTTCACCGCGCAGAGAAGGCCATGATGTCGCACAGGGGAGCTACTCCAAGGGAAGGCTCACCGTGGTCGTCATCCACTGATGTCAAAACTTCCACCGCCTAGTCCAGTCCCCGACAATCCGCGCGATCCAATCAAACGTAATGTGAATCCTTGTGTCGCCTCCAAGTCCGAGTCACATTTTTTATTAAATTGAAACTGTCGCTTTTACATCTTTTTAATTGATCTATCTTCATCCCTGTTTTTTTTTTTTTTTTTTTGTGTGTGTTTTTAAAATCACACTTGAACGCGGTGTGTCGTGAGGTACGCTGCCGCGGACACATCAGGAAGCAAAATTAAAACTCAATCATAACGCATTATTACACAAGATTAGAATTTTAATGCTTTTGAGAAAAAGTGCTGATTCTGGCCTCCGTCCCGGATGTCGGGGCGGAGAGTAGCGACTACTTCGCTACTGTTTGCAAAATTTGCATGTGTAGTCTGTGGCAAAGTCTTCCATTTTCCTTTCTTTGCTACTCCTTGTCGTTTTCCTGTTTAGCCCCTGAACCTCTTCAACTTAGCCATCTGTGTGTGTGTGTGTGTGTGTGTGTGTGTGTGTGTGTGTCTGTGTCATTTTTGAGCAGTAGAACACTACACTAGAAAGAGCGCAGTCTGTTGTAAGGCAATTTCGATCAATCTAGTGTAAAAGAGGCAAGTGGGCTGTTGGTTGTTCTTTGGTATCGCTGAAGAGAGCAAGGGTTTCCTGCTCAATATCGTCTTCTTCTGGCGTCTCCCTAATTAAGGGGTCCCCACAGCGGATCATCGGTTTGCATCTTCCCCGCTCTTCTGCATCTTTTTCTGTCACACCCACTAACTGCATGTCCTCCTTCACCACATCCACAAATCACGTCTTTGGTCTTCCCCCTGGCAGCTCCATCTCCAAGATCCCTTGACCAGTAGTCTCACTCTCCTTCCTCTCCACGTGCCCAGGCCATCTCAAGCTGGCTTTGTCTCCGAGATGTCCAACCTGGGCTTTCCCTCTGAAATGCTTGTTTCTGATCTGATCCTAAAAAACATTTTGGCATCTTCAGCTCTGCCACCTCCATCGGTGCTCGTCTTTTGGTCCGAGCCGCTGCCCCCAAGCTAGACAGAACGTCTTGTCAACCTTTTCGTTTCGCTCTCGCCGCCACTCTTCCCTCACGGATAACCCCTGACACTTCTCCATCCGCCCCGGCCGTCTTGCACTCGTTTCTCCACCTCTTTTCCACGCTCCCCCGTTGCTCTGAACAGTTTACCCTAAATGTTTAAACTCCTGCACCTTCCTCACCTCCTCCCCTCGTATCCCTGCCGCTCCTCCCGGAGACTCCCGTCTGACCTGATGGGTCAGCCTGTCCGTCACCCTTGCTAACACCCACTTCCACCTGTAACCCATCGGTGACTCCTACTATGCTAACCGCATACACATCGCGGACCAGTCGAACATACTTCTTTGCTACTCCTGACTTTCTCGTGCTCTACCACAATTCCTCCCATGGCACTCGGTCTTACATTTTCTGTCAATCCACAAAGACACAATGCAGCCCCGGCCCTCTCAACAAACACTTTGACAGGCTAGTAAGAGCCCGGGAATCGAACTCTGAACGCTTGGTTCCAAGACGGTGTTATTTAACGAACACTCTGTCGGAAATAAACGGCGTTATCGCAGCTACCTTCCAGACTGATGGGACATGTGAGCGTTTGGAAGATAGGTTGATAAGAAGAGCAATCAGGGTGAACCGAGCAGTCTTTTATTTCTTGAATAAATCAGTGCTAAGAACAGTGGCGTCCTTGGCTTTGCAGCCGCCTAGACTCGAGATCGGGTTTGCTTCAGCTACTCCGGTAATACTTAAAACAGGCTCTATTATGATTGAGACGCCGGTTTCTACATGCGGGAGAAACGGGGAGTTTAGTCATCTCATTCACACAGCCTACAAAGGAAGTATTAAAAAACTAGTTGCTAAGACGATGGGCTTCGTGGCCAGGGTGATGTTCATATCAAGTTCTGGACCTGCTAATCTGCTAACGTTTTGCCATATTAGTTTACCATATCCGCGCGCATTCGCAAGGATTTTCCAAAAACATCAGCATAGGCCTTTCTCAGTTGCTTTGTTACGCGGAGACGGGAATGTTTGTCGATCAGTGATCGCTGACCAAGCTGGTTTTTAAAGGTTGTTTTAACTATATATCTCTCTTACACGTGAGCCTCCCGCAGTCCAGATTCACCCGTGGTCATGAGTTACCTCTCTTTCCCTTCTGCCTCCCTCTAATGGAAAAATGTCCCTTGACCTTTGTTAATGACCCATTGAGCAGATCACGAGCAGACAGGACAGCGGCCCGGCTGTAGTTACGGGCTGTTTTGTGAGCTCCCTGGCGAAGAGGACTGTCAGGAGGTTCGGGGTTTTTTGAGACTTTACCGAATAACCGATCTATTCCGGAGTGATTGGTTATCGGGAAACATCGGGATCCATAGTTTGCATAAAAGTCACCCTGTCTCTTTTGAGATCCCGGTACATGTTAAAGTCCCCGACGAAGGTTCCCTCCGTACCAGCGCTAAAATGTTTCAGTAGGAGTTTAAGCTGTTCATAAAAGTCAGACTTAGCAGATGGTGGGCGGTATAAACTGATTATCACAAAAGAGGAGAGACTTTACCGACGAGAGCAACACTTTATTACTGACATGTTCAATCGTTATTTCACTGGCAGCCATAATCCGAGCGCAACTCTTCCACCTGTCCCTCCGCTTCTATGCTGTACAAATGCAATTTTATCAAATGGATTTTGCAAACCCAGCGGAGGCATTTTACATCGAAGAAGTGTTTCTTAAGACTCGGACGAAGATGAATTGCGGTCAGCCTCGAAACGTATACTGTGCGCCGTTGCCTCTGTGTGCGGTCAAATGATCCAGCGAGATCCATTTGTAGACCTGGAAGTCAGTTTATTGCATTTGACAAATGGCATTATGCTTTACATCGTGACTCTTCATTTTCTCCTCTGTCCTTTTTATCTTCTCATCAGTCTGGAGCAAGTCCATGTAGGCTTTGGTATGCCTGGGGATTTTTTTTTTTTTTTTTCCTAGACCCGTTGGAGTCCGGTTTTGTTTTTGCGTTGGCTGTGGTTTGCTCTTGTCGTAATCTTTTTGTCGTGACAACTGGACTTGAAGACGTTTCGCCCCTCATCCAAGAGGCTTCTCCAGTACGACAGACCCGTGGGGAGTTTCTGGATATAACCGTGATATTCAGAAATATAACGGTGTAATATGATATCACAGTTCAAGAGAAGAAATTCAAGTCCAGTTGCCACGACAAGAAGCTACGACAAGAATTCACCATGACCTGGATGACTTGAGAACCTCCACAGACTGTGGTTTGCTCTTTTTTTTAAATTTTTTTTTTATAAACTCTTGTTTATGTTCTTTTCACGTTCTCCCACTTGTGGTTTATTCGGTCATCCTCTCCAGTTTTCCTCGAAATATTTTGGTGCTCTTAGAGTTGTCCGCATTGCCTCTTTTGAAGAGCGCGCCATGTTCTGATTCGGCAACTTGAGACCTTGACGTTTGACTAAATTGGCTTCAGACAACAAACTGCTTTTATGTCGAACGCCCATCCCTCCGACCTCCAGAAATGAAGCAATGAATGACCATCGCCTTTCCATGGCTATCAAATATTTCTCCTCAACACAGAACTCACAGTGACAATTCCACCAGGGAAGGATTGAAAGTATCCAAACGCGGTTTGATTGTGTGTTTTTTGGGGGGGGGGGGCTAAATAAATATGTAAAATATGCATGTTGAAATCCGTGCAATTCCATCCCGAAGACTTTTGTTGCTGTGTGCAGTTAATTAACATTTACGGTGACAGATGCCGAGCTCATAATAAGTGTCATAAACATCTTTTTTGTGACTTGACGTAAACGTAACGGATGGTATCAAAGATTTTCTCCTCATCCGGTGGTTTCCGGCTCCTGGATTGAATTAAATCCAAACTGTATAATGTAAGGTTTTAAATGTCAGCGCATATCACATTGCTCTCCTAATAACTCATCATATCATGATACACTCGGTACTTTACACATCATAAAGTCGTCATCACTCTACAATGCTGATAAAGTAAAATGAGCATCAGCGCGACTGTTTCTATTTCAGAATAAGGCTATTTCTGTGCACGGCCTTGAGTGAATTGCAACATTTTAATGGTTTAACACAGCATTTTTCTTGTTGTGGGACTAATAAAGGGTTTCTTTTCAGATTTTTCCTTTCACTCCCTAAAGTCTGCTAAAATTTCAAAGCAGACCCCGACTGGGTTTCAGAAACCCCGGCTTTTATGAATTAAAGTCACTAGTTCTTGAAGACAGCGGGCCGTGCGGAGGTTTGGGTCATGTGCTTCCCAGGTTGCAGTGATTGTTTTAGTCGCTGGCCGAAGTTATTGATACTAGTTATTGATATCAAGAACTTTGGGGCATTTCCATAAAACAAACAAAGACAAAAAAAAACAACAACATTTATGCAGCATCTTTTTTTTTTTGTGAGCTTTTGAAATATCAGTCACCACGGACACCTACGCCGTGTCTTAAGAATGGATTGAACTAATTATGTAACCCTTTGTTTTTCTTCTCAAGATGTCCCTTAGTCATGGCGGACAGGAGAGCGGAGAAGTCATGTGAAGAAGCCAGCAAATCCCTAGTCAGGCGAGAGTACGAGGCAGCGGTCAACCACAGCACGGACGCCCTGGTCGTCCTTGCACCCCAAGTCCAATGCTCCGGGGCCCCTGTCTCGCCGAGCCCTCCATCCTTTGCCATTTCCTGTGGTCCCCTCCGCGGCCGTGCCCTGCTCTACCGTATCGCTGCGTTTCTTCAGTTGGTGAGAATGACGAGCATGCAAATGCTACGCAGGCTGTCCTTCCGCGTACCAAGTCCGCGCCGTGGACTTCCAGTGGTTTGAGACAGTTCATTTCCTGTTCAGGATGGAAAGTGATTCTGTTTCAGCCGTGTCATTGGAGGACCTGCTTTTTAGATTTGTTTCCATGGGTCCCACGATCGTTGCCAAATACGTATCCATGTGGATTTAAAAAGAGGGAAAAGATATTTAAAAAGCCAATCCAATTGTGTTATCCGTGTTTGACCCATAACCTCCAAGCGCTCCACTGTGTGCCGAAGCGAATGACCTTTCTCAGAGAGATGCTAATGCTAAAAACACGGCGCTAGTTGGTTTTCGTATCATTTGAGAACAAATCACGATAACCGTCCTTTGACAACAAAACTGATCTCCCGCTAAATGTGAAATCACCATAGCCATGTGTTGAGCGTACGTGCATCTTTCCCCCGAGCGTGTGCAGTTTTCCCAGTTGATATGACCGTCACTTTTCAATTTGTTGTCCTCTGCGCCGACAGAAAAAGTATGACGAAGCAGATGAAGACTGCAAACATGGTGAGTACGCTGCGCAGGTGAGGAGGGCATTCTAGAAGAACCTTGCTCGCTTTCAAGATCATACTTTGCGAATCAGATAGAATCAACAATGTTACTTTATGCCCTTGGGTTAGCATAAATTGAATTATAACAATAAATGCGGCCTGCGGGTTTGTACGTGTTCTTCAAAGTTGGCCACACCAGTCCAAACCATATATTTCCAGGTGTTGGGGATGCAGCTATCAAATGACATGAATTCTATCACTTCCTACCTTTCCCTAGTCCTGACAGAAGAGCTTGCTAAGGGAGATGGTTTGCTACAAGCCAGCTTGCACTCCATGCTTTTGGATGGCAGTCTGCAGGAAGTCGCCAAGATCCTCTCAAAAGCCTTGTTTGGAGAGCAAATGGTATGATTGACTGGCCAGCAGTGTACGCGATGTGCACGCCCGACATACTTCTAATGTTCAATGTCACGATGGTGCTGGGCTTTTCCCGTCACATGGAAGACAATGCCTTAAAAGGCATTTACAGGTCAGGGCAGAGCTGACTTAAAATGTTAGTATTTAGAAACTACATTTGAAAAGTCATCTGGTGTAATGGTCATTTTCTGCAGGAGAGAGTTTGACATTAAGGGCACGCTGTCCAGGAAAAAAACGAGAGAGTCAGAAAAGCCAGTTGACCTCCCTACCAAGAGGCTATCGTTTTTTTTTCTATTTTAAATAGATAAAAAATGTTTTTCACTTTCTTCAGTCCCCCTCGGTATTCTGATTGAGCCTGTTTTTCCGTTTTTTTTTTTTTTAAATATAATAATCCGTTGCGAGTAAAACACAGGTAAACTGCAGATCGGCCACTGTTGCGGCCCCAATCTGCACGTATGGGAATTTGGCCCCCGAGCACTGAACGGATTGACGGTGATCAGATACCGACGTCCTCGGTGCATCGGGTGTCTTCGGAGGCATTTGATCGGTCCTCTTGTCAGATTTGAACCTCAAGTCTAAACAGGGTCTTTGTTGGCCATGCAAGGAGAGCGCAATGTCTAACTAATGTCCCGTTTGTAGCCCAGTCTAAATGCAATAGCGCCTCCTCCGGTTCTTAACCTTGCCTGGCTCCACTCTTTTCTTGTCAACAACCGTAGTACCAAGTTTGAAAAGTGACGCGCGAACGGCGCAGCTGCACGCTTCCTGTCTTCATTCCGTTGAACTGAAATGAATGCGTCTGAAATTGGAACGTATCACCACCTGAGGGCTTCTTTGTATCGGGGATAGCTTTTGATTTCTTCTTTTTCTCTTCATGATGCAGTCTGAAATGCAGTCAGCTACTGGTTTGAAAGAAAAAAAAAAAATATTGTACAAGTTTCAAAGAAAAAGATAAAAATACATGAACAGCAAAGCAAGGCCACAATTTTACTCCAAAACACAATATTAGAGACTATTGTTAAAAATACATCAAGTGTTTAAAAAAATTGCTCACAATAAAAATTCCCATTTTAAGCAATAGTTCCTTTTATTGGTACAGAAAAGGAGGAAATACACAACATGGCCAATAATATAAGAAATAGCAATACATGACATTAATGCAACACATTATGTATTCAGTATTTTTGTGCACGGTCTGACAACTCTTTTACTCTTTTTTTCCCCCTCAGAATGGCATTGTAACAAAAGACCTATCCAGATTAAAAATTCTCTTTTCTGAAATAGAGGTAAGTGCCCTTGGCAGCCGACGTCAGTGTTGTTTTCAGTGTCCAACTTTGTATTCTGTGATTATTCTTGCATTCAAAGCTTGTAAATATCAAGTATAACAGTCTTGCTCTTGCAATTTAATATTTTGTCTTTGGTCTACCTCGTCGATGTTTTGGATTTATTAGGCATTTATCTTTTTGCGATAAACCCACACGTCCAACCGACCATATGGCTGCGATATAAGTTGACATAATCTCTACCTCCCTTACCCCACCTTCTCCTCCCAGGCTATAAATAGGGAGATGGCACCAGAATACACGGACGACCAGGAGGAAGGTGAGAAAAACATACAGCGTAAGGTGATTTCCGTGTGTCACAAGAAGCGCTGTCCCGAGAGCGCCCGGTCAAAATGGCGTCGGTATTCAAGCACAGCCCTACATATTGATCATGCGAAAAAAGTTGCGTGCTTGTTTGGTCTCTTCTCATCATTTGGTTGTTTTGACAGAGGTCCAAGATGGCTGGCAGTTCCGGCCCCCTCCTCGAGGAGTCACGAGCAGTGAGGAGTACACCCTCTGTAAGAGGTAAATAAATAATTAAAAACAACGGCCTGGCTGTTTGGAACAAAACTCAATGTTTGTTAGAATAGTGAGATGAAATCTTTGGAGCCGCTATCGATGAAGGCTCTCGGTCGTCCGCGTCGATCGGTCTCGAATCTTACCGCGGCAACGGGACTCGCTTTGCGCCTCCTCCAGGCCGGAGCTGAAGAAGCCCCTCGGATCAGAGGCGAAACGTCTCCGAGGAGAGAAACCCAAGTGCGGTGGCCGCGTTAAGATTTCACGGCGACGCCTGCGACCCGCCTGCAAAGTTACGTCCCTACAAAACAGGCGGTGATCTCAGAAGTCAAGCTTCCAAAGGAGATGTTTTGAAGAGGCGCCCCAATTAACTGGTGATACGCTGCTGGCCCGGTGGTTTTCTGTGGTTGTTGAAATCAATCTTTTTGCCATCTATTACGCCCGAGGAATCCTTAGCGGAGAGGAAACCGTTTTGAAGATGTGAAAATGAACTTGGATGTTGTGGTAAATAAGAGCCTGATTGAAAGAGGAAAAGGCTTTAGCGAAGGCTTTAGCACAGCCATTCTTCCCCTTGATTTAGAGCCGCTTCCGACCGGGGAGGGAAACACCGGCCCGATCGGGATTATTCGGGTGTTCACCGGCAAAAGGCTAGCCGTTTCCTTCTATCGCAGGTACTTGGAGCAGGGCTTGTGTCGATACGGCGCCCAGTGTACGTCGGCCCACTCCCAGGAGGAGCTGATGGAGTGGCAGAAGCGCTACGCGTCGCGTCTCATCCGCCTCAAACAGCAACAGGAGAGCAGGCATTTCACTGAAAACTACATGGAAACCTTAATTGAAAAGTGGATGAACTCCCTCTCCCCAGAGAAAGTAGTAAGTGTCAAACCTTCTGCATCTGCATTCAATGCTGCTGCTGGAAAGCATTAAACCGTGCAATTAAAGTCAGTGAAGGAGCCGCAGTGCTTTTCTGCCCCTCCCTCCGCCTTACGTAGCGCATCGGGTGATTCTGTTTTGAAGGAAACCTAAAGTCCGACATTTGAAAAAAAAACACTTTGCATCAGACTGGCAGACCTCTAGGCACTGGCCCAGATCAGATAGCCTCTCCCGTGGGCTATCTGTGCACACGGGGCCAGAAATACATCAGTCAGAGGATTCTAACAGCAGACGGCAGGAATGTGATCCAAAAACACAACAGGTGTTTCCTCTCAATTTGCGGGATATAATATGATTACATACATTAAATGTTAAGCAATATGAGCTTCTTATCTGTATTTAACGCAAAGAATTTAAGGTAGTGTCAGAGGTTGAAATCTCTTAAGTCTGGATGGGAAAACAACTCCACATACAATCAAGCAATAATCCCAAGTAGATTGATTTCTAATGCGCGTCCAATCCTGTGTTTTACCTCCAGCTGAGCGACTCTTTGGAAGGGGTGAATGTCGACACCAGTTCCAGCCTCTCTGTTACCGTCACCACCAAAAAATCCTCCCATTCCTGGACCTTCACCTTGCTGTGCAAGGTAGGTCGCATCTACCGCCGCCAAAATGTCCCGGAGAAAAAGAAATGTGCCCAGCACGTCTTGTCGTACCTCTGCATTTATCCCTTTTCCCCCCTCTGCCGCAATATCTTCGACCAGCCACCTAGAAAACTCTATCGCATCGCCCTGCTCTATGACGCCCACCGACCACACTTCTTTGTCACCGGCGTGTCCGCCGGGGAACAGCAACAACTTGTTCCGGCAGGATGCCAAGAGTGGATTCCAGGAGAGAAAACGGGAGGTACGCCACGTCGTGAGCAGCGGTTTAATTCGTGATCAGTGGAACGGCAGAACAGGCGGAACTGTTTCAAAACTGGAATTAATGGAAAAGCGATGTTGGGGAGAGGCTGTTCAGTGTTTACTACATTACGTTTGATTAGCAACGGTGATGCTCTGTGTGACAATATATTTGATCCTCTTATGTTGATATGAATCCCTCTCAAGGCAGCCATTATTGTATTTTTAGCTGTAGTAAACTTAGATATTCAGTTAGATTTCATTCCCAAAGCAACAGGTTTTCTAAGCCTTTTCTTCCAGTGTGCAAGATTGGCAAGACAAAAAAACTGTTAACCTGCGTACGATCTGAACGCTGTGCATCTGCGCCTCGTCCTTTCCAACGACGACGACAACAACAACAACAGCAACAATAACAACAAAAAAAAGACGTTTCTGCACGGCAGACGGAAATGCCCATTTCAGCGGATGGTTTTCCGCCCTGCTGTATCCTGATCGCGGGGAGATGACGCAGAAGCTCAACAAATCACTGTCCCTTTACAGCGACAGCAATATGTTGACACTGCAGGGCGGACACAGATCAATTCATGTGAAACCCTGTGCCGTCCGCTATCAGATTCAGTCAAAATCACTGCAATGCAATACTGCCCCCGCTATGCAAACATGGCTCATACTTGCAATCTTTCAGGGCGTTTCGTGTCGAATTATGAAAAGCAATTCATCAAAAATCCAGACGAAAAGCCAAATTAAAGCTGAATAGCGTTGGTTGTGTCACAGACCTATCCTCAGGTTTTAGGGGAATTTGGCCATTGCAATTACGATTGCATTTCATCAAACGTTACAGCTGTTCATGTGACAGTGTCTCACACGCTACTGAAAGGTCCTAAATGCAATGAATGCGATTTTGCTATTCTTGACAGTGGCGGTGGATAACGGCATGGATCACTGTGTCTACAAGGTCGCCGTGGGCTTCAGCACAGAAATTTTTGGTACCTTTCGACAGACCATTGTTTTTGACTTTGGATCAGAGCCCGTGTTGATGCAGCGTATTATGGTGGATGCTGCCTCGATTGAAGGTACAGTCACAGAGGTCTTTAAGATGAATGATTGACACTTTATCTCAGATCATTATCCCTATTCCAGACATTATCCGGCCAGAGATTTTTTTTTTTTTTTTTTTTTTTTTTTTTTAAAAAATTTTAAAACCAAAATTTGTGGGGAAAGGGGGGGAG
>CAAKHD010000731.1:22446-45034 GCA_901007705.1 Fistularia tabacaria
TGTTGAGGCAGCGTATTATGGTGGATGGTCCCTCGATTAAAGGTACAGTCCCAGAGGTTTTTAAAAAAAATAATTGACACTTTTTCAGTTCTTTTTCCCTTTTCCAGACATTTTCCGGCCAGAGATTTTTTTTTTTTTTTTTTTTTTTTTTTTTTAAACAAGTTTGTAAACCTAAATGTAGTGAGTAATGGTGGGAAGTGGGAGCTGGACTGAATGTTTTACTGTATCCACAGACCTAGAACACTTGATGGCAGCCAGGCAGCAGCTCCTGATGACTGCGAAACGCTGGGACTCGTCCTGTAAGACAATTGTAGAGTTCAGTCCAAATGAGACAATGGCCGAAGTGGAGCGCAGCCTTCTTTCCCGCTATCAGATCCCTCTGTCAGCTGACCAGCTGTTTACCCAGTCGGTCCTGGACAAGACTTTGACCAAAGATAACTACCAGGCACGACTGCACGACCTGCTCTACATAGAGGAAATTGCACAATATAAGGAAGTCAGCAAGTAAGTATTCCCATTTAGAAGTGCCGTTACATTTAAACGGACTGTTTCCACAAACAAATGTAGCCAGTCACTCCCATATCCGAGGTTCTTCAGAAAGAAACCAAGTGCAGTTTCTTACCCTCGTCCTGGTACAACCGTGGCGTAGCAACTGTGCTTGTTCAGGGGAAGATGTTTCACATCTTGCGATTAGAAGTTTGAAAAAAAATAAACGTTTTTTTTTTTTTTTTTTATGTCCGTCCTCCAGGTTTAACATCAAAGTGAACCTCCAGTTGGTTACCAGCTTTATGCTCACGGGCATTTCAGTTGGAGCCAAGTACGCTCAGAATGGACAACTCTTTGCACGTTTTAGACTGACAGAAACTCTTTCTGAGGTAATAAGATGGCTGCAATGGCAGTTAATACACACCCGAATCCCTATATGTTGAAACGAAAACGGGATATTGGCTTGCTCGTGTGTCTGAATGGGTTTTATTGTCTCTCGGCAGGACACGCTGGCAGGACGGCTAGTAATGACGAAGGTGAACTCGGTCCTATTACTGCCCTTGCTTCGAGAAGGTTTCTGCAGCCAGTCACCTCCTGGGGTCAAAGAGCGCGTCTACGAGGCCGTGATCGAGGAGAAGACCAAGGATTACATCTTCCTCAGGATCTGCAAGGATTGCTGTGAAGAGCTTGGGCTCCAGCCCGACCGAGAGATACAGGTATGGGTCACACAAAGGACAGAGCTTTTTCCTCTTTCTCACGATGAGATGGATTTGAATACATTTTCATGTTTGACCCATTTATTCGCATTGATGTCGGTAGTGCTCGTTTGCAAAGTTATGACGATACTGACGCCAGTAGTCTGCGCCAGGCATTGGGAACACGGTGGCCAGTAGTTTGGAGGCATCAAGTCGGCTATGTAAATTAGTATGTATTCTTTTTTTTTGTAAATTTTGAAGACTGCTTTAGAAGTTTTATCGGCTTACGCACTTGAAAACTGTTTTTCGGAAGAGGACGAAATATATCATCAATCTGCCCTACTCAAGGGCGCCGTGGTTCCTTGTTGAAGTAAAAACACGTTCTCGCTGTTCACGATGCACCATCTTCTGCATAGGACATGATTTATGAAGTGGTGCCGTATCGAATCTGATCAATTTAGGTGTTACATTTTTTCCGCAGAATTGACATCTCATTGGCTGCAGACATTTAGGTACCAATGTAGAAAGTCAGTATTATATGGCACACATTACATTTGTATTGTTTTTGATACATTTGAATTGTATATGAGTCCTGCAAAGTAATGAAGCAAAAACTTCCATTGATTTAACGTGGATTTTTAATCTCCCAATAATCAAGGATTGTATGACGTTGCCAATAATGAGACGTGCGGATGGAGTTCGACATGTTTGCATGTAAGCTGGCTAAACCCCTTTGTCTTGCACTTGCGTCAGGTGGAGCTCCAGTTCCAGCTGAACAGATTGCCACTTTGTGAGATGCACTATGCCCTGGATCGCATCAAAGATAACACCATCCTATTCCCCGATGTAAGCCTTGTTCCAACGATTCCCTGGAGCCCAAACAGGTATTTCAGCATTTACTCAATCTCAAAATACTCAATGTTGCTGGTTTACATTTGTGTTTTACAAGTCAGACAGGGAGCAGTATTTTCCGATTGCAAGACGTGTGCTCCTTGTTTGAGTTTGAATGTCCTGGGAGCTGTGTGTCCTAATTGAGACTCCAGAGTGATTCAGAAGCACCCCGATGATTGATACCAACAGGCAGCAGTGAGCCCTTGCTCATTTTAGGTATACCCATCCATCCTCCGTGAGCCAGGCCTCGGAGGGGAGCTTGACGGCAAGCACCTGTTGGCTGGCAAGCATCTGTTGGCTGGGCCTTTGCCCTCAGGTCTTGATCCGGCAGGGTCAGAACAAACAAGGTAGACCCTGTGTCCTGTGGCTTCACCGCCCTGTGGGCTGGGTCCCCATCCAGGACATCACCTGGTGACTCCATTGTTGTGCTGACAGACTTCAGTGTCACCCGGATGTCAGGGACGGAGTGGCAGACTGAGGCGGCAGTCCCCGTGTTTAAAAAGGATGTGTACAAGCTACAAGCAATCATGCTCCTCAGCCTTCTTGGAAAAATATGCCAGCGTACTGGCTAACCTTTGTTTTTGAGGGTGCAATTTGTGTCCGTGTAGTGGAACAGCTGGTCCCTTTTCAAGGTTGTATGCTCAATGAATATGACAATGGGTGCGCTGGGGATTACGGGGAGTCCCCGGTTCACTGTTAGCATCCATCTGATCGCTTCGACAGCCGTAGCAAAATCGACAAACATGTTTCTGGGGAGTTCGGGGGTCACCAGGGGTTGCACCTCGTCTCCGATTCTGCTTGCGGTCTTCATGGACACGATTTCGAGGCGCCGCCGAAGGAAGAGGAGTGTCTGGTAAGGCTACCTCAGGGTGGTTTCCCTGCCTTTCCCAGATGATGTGGTCTTGTTTGCCTCAACACCATATGACCTTCAGCAGTTTTGTTGCCGGATCTGAAGCGGTCGTGATGGCCGTCATTTCCTCCGAGACAGATCTCATGGTTCAGTCTGAGGAGTTGATGGATTGCCTCCTCCATCGTGAACGAAAGCTATTGCCTCGAGAGAAGGAGCTCAAGCATCTTTGGATTTTGTTCACGAGCGAGGGCAGAGTTCAGCGCAAACCGGATAGGCGATTTGGAGCAGCGCCCACACTGACATGGTGGTGGCATTGCTTTGTTATTGGGTAGAAGGAGCTGAGCTGTAAGAGGGAAGCTGTCAATACACCGGGCCGCTTCTGCTCCAGTTCTGACCCGTGGTTGTGAACTCTGGGTCGTGACCAAGACGGGACCGCGCTTCTGCCTGCACACTGCCATGTCAGCGGCTCTCTCCGGATGAATCTGGAACGTTCTAACTAAGCGGTGCTTCCTTCCAAGGCACAAGCACAGCATTCTGTCATGTGTCTGTATCTGAGTCCCGTTCTGCCGTTCCTGACCAATGCAGGTGGTTGGAATAGACGGTCTTTTCTCCCAAGTGCAGTCCCAATACAGTATTCCCTCACCATGTCATGGTTCACCTCTCCCCGTGCTGCAGAACTCTTACATTTTATATCGCAGATTTTTCGCTATTCGCTACCAATCGTATCACGGTGTTCTGTATGCTGGGCTCTGATTGGCTTTGCAACCGTAGCGTCATTCTCTGCATCCCCTGCGCATGGCATGCATTCACCATCGTCCCTTGTCCAGTTCACATCCACGTGCGAGCGCTACTCGTAGTGTTACTCTGCGTCTAAGAGTGTAGCAAGTGTTTACAAGAGTATGGGAAAGGTTAATAAGAGTAGGGAGGGTCATAAAGCTTTAGAATACATATAAATAATGGAATAAAAATACGTTCGCTACCGCCCAGATTTTAGCTCACCATGCAGCTGGTTCTGGAACGTAACCCCCGCGATAAACGCCGCACTCCTGGACCTCAGTGTCACGTCTCTGTTGCCGTTGGCTAAAATTGTACCTTTTTGCCAAATATGACAACTTAGTTCTGCACCAGAGACTGCACTTTATAAACAATTTTATTTTTTTTATTTTTTTTTTTCCACTTTGTGCTTATCTACTGCTTGTTACAAATAAAACTACCAAAATAATAAAGCGGTCGAAGCGAATTAGAGACACTTCTTGTTTGGCTGAGTTTTTCCCCTTTGTGCTTATCTTTTTGCTTATTACAAACCAAACCGCCCTAAAGTCATAAAGCAGTTGTACTTGTGTGGCTGTTTGGCTTTGTCCTACTCTCGTTCCACTACGTTGGTGACACAGCTTCTTTGCCAATACTGTATCTTCACTGCTTTGAGGCCCCAACCTTGAGACACGGCGCTTGCAGCATAAGTGAAGGGAGCTACAGCAGCTCCCAAAACATGAATTTCATTGAGACAACAAGTAAAAGGGCGACGTGGCTGTGATGGTAAGAACAGTCTGCTTGGAACCGAAAATTCCCAAGCTGCCGTTGAAGTGTTGCTGAGAAAGGCACTGAAGTAAAGGCGCGTACCTGGCTGCCCACGGTCCATCCACGATTGGTAAAATGTAGAGAGCGATTTCCTGCGAGGGATTATTATTGTTTTAAAAAGAAAACTAACAACCCGCACCCGCCTGCCCACTCCCGAGGAGGGACTCGCTCTCCATCAAGCGTTGGCTTTCTGAGGATTTATGATTAAATCATGAGTTCACTTTTGGTTGAACATAGATTTCTTTGGGAGGGGGTCATTTTGGATGATTTGATTTTCAGGTATTTGGTAGGGATGAAAGAAAAAAAAAAGAAAGCCCTGAATTTTAGTAAAACAAATGGAAATGTGCTGCGCGAAACCAAGCCGCAATCAAAGTGCACAAAGTATTTTGGTTCACTTAAATCGTCCAATTTAGAAGTTGAAACTGGAACTGAAGTGATTCAAACTGCTCAGTGAAGCAGTCCTTATCGAAAAAGGAAGCCGTGCATGTTTGCCTTCATTGTTTTTCTGCTGTGCATGAAATGAAGTGCACTATACACAGAGAAGGCTAGAATCCCATTATTCCCGCACAAAGACAAATGACTTCCTTCGGCAGTGAAACACAATCGCCGGCATGTTTAAGTCCCATCAGAATGCAGTGCGACACGGGAACAGACAAAGAGCCCGGCATCTCGCCTCGTGTATCCATCCCGTGATGGTCAAATGTTAACACTCGACTGCATAATTCATAAATTCTAAGCGGGAAAATGTAAATGACAATGGGGGAAAACCCGTAATGATAACCAATTAAAGTACACAAGTACATTTTGTGATGGCCCTGCTATTAAGGATACTCTGTGACCTCGCAGTCACATCCCCGTCGAGATACCATATCTCTCCGCGTGTCTCGGCGGGAGCTCAATCGAACGGTGCCGGTAAAGCATTCGGTCCCCACAATGAGGAGAGTGATGCTAAAACACGCACAGCGTGCACGATAACGCTTCCATCAGGTTGTCCGTGTTCTCAGATGTATTCATTTTTCCCTCCAGCTCATAGGGATTTCTGAAAGTGCATGCAGAAACCAATGTCCATTTTGACGTTTTTTTTTCTTCTTCATATTTTCTGGTTGTTTACACTTTTATAAAATACAAGTGTTTAACAACACTTCAGCTTTGCCACCGTAAACTTTCTGCAAAAGTTCTCTGCAAGTTTATGAGTCGCATATATATGAGCTACCCCGAAGGCCGTCCAGCAGGCTGACCTAGCTTCTTTAAAAACTCCAATATATGCTAAACTGCACGGGAATCAACTTCACAATACAGCGTTTTCATATTTACATCGACATGTACATTTCTCTGGTTTCTTTATCTTCGTAAAATATCCCAAATAGACTCACTGTCTGTCCAAAATGATTGTCATTTGTTTTGTCTTCAAGACTGTTTTTGGTTTCATCTCCCCTGTAATTAATTCCTGATATTTAAGGCACGTGTCTGATGAATCTCGAATCTCCCCGTCCGTCCTCAGGCAGTGGGACGAGCAGTTGGATCCTCGTCTGAATGCAAAGCAGAAAGAGGCGATTCTCGCCATTACCACCCCGATCTCCATCTCGCTTCCCCCGATCCTCATCATCGGACCCTATGGCACCGGGAAGACATTTACCCTGGCACAGGCGGTAAAGCACATCCTCCGCCAGGACAACAGCAGGTTTGTCCACGACATTAGCCTCAATTTCTTTTTCTTACTTTTTTCACCGCGATCATCTTGCTGATACGAATTCGGAATTGACAAGTAGTCTACAAGCTAGTTTATTTGATCGATTTTAATAATGAAACCCGGTGATAAGCGTGATGAAAGCAGACCGCAAGATGCTGATGACAAAGCGGCGCGCTTCGGCGTGGACTTTCAAAGTTCGGAATACTTTGGATTTCCCTTCAGGGCTTTAACAAGTTTCATCTCAATAAGGAAAATGTAAAAACTATGAGCCAGAAATGGGCTTACGTTTTCAAAAGGTTCCAGTGACCGTAGAGGTTTGGGTCCGTGATCGAGATGACACGGGCGGGATGTGCAGAAGCCTGGATTTTAATATTTTGAGATTAGGAATATGTTTTTGTTGGAGCCGACATTTGCCATGTGCACTGTGATGCTCTGGTGGTTTGGAAGTATTTGTATGATTTGTGGTCGATGCAAATGGTTTTTATTTTTCCAAAAATGGCCCTCGTTTTTATGCAAATCACAGTTTCATTTGTGTTACTGTAAGGCCCCGCTGTTGTCGTCGCGATAAAGCAGAGCAAGGTGGTCTTCAAATTTGCATTTTTCATTATTGTTTGTTTCCCTCACCGGAAATCCTGTTCTTCAATTTTCCGTCCGAAATCAAAACAACGACAAGCACATAAATGGTGATTAGATCTTGATGAAAAATGAACACGGTTTCTTCTCTGAGTCGAGGCCCTGCTTTCCCCTGATTAAAAACACAATTTTTGTTTGTAGCATAAAATTTGAATTCATTTTTTGAGGCAATCTTAATAGGGATTTCTGTAATTTGCGAGGTTTAAGCTGAATAATAGATATTTGAAAGCTAAAACAAGCCAACCGCTCCTCTTTGTATTGAAATGGTAGAAAACACATTTGGGTGTAAACAGAATATGAATGAGCTTTCCGTTCTATCTGGGCAGATATATTTGACAATGTTTATTCTTTTTTTCAACATGTCATAGCATTAGTTGAGCACATGTTCAAAAGATCAACATTTCATTAAAGATAATTCAGCTAAAACCCAATTTTCCGCTCCGTTTATGGTTTAGTTCTAGCTGATGGGCTCAAACAGGGTCATGGGGTGGATGCAAGCGGCCGAAATTCATTTCCTCCGTGGGGAAGCTGGGTTTAACCTCGGCTCTGCAAAGACACTGTCTGTCGACGTCGGTTGGGGCCATTCAGGCGCCTGACGACGGACCTTCCCAAGCGCTGCCATCGTAGGTGTTCTGGGACCATCCACCTGGTCGGAGGCCCCAGAACGCACCCGATGGATAGTAAATCCCATTTGGGCCGGGAACGCTCTGGGGAAAACATGGGCGTTGCTATTATCCGTAAATGAATTTGTATAGACTTCACCGGTTGACTCAGAGCATAACAAAACGCGTGCATCGAAGAAGACCACTGCTTTTATTTCAGTAAACGCAGAGCAATTTCTATATCTTTGCTTTCGACTCGACAGGGTCCTGATCTGCACCCACTCCAACAGTGCAGCGGACCTTTACATTAAGGACTACCTTCATCCGTATGTCGAAGCAGGAAATCCACACGCCAGACCTCTCAGGTAAGGGAGCACACTCGCATGCTCCTCGACACCTAACGTGTACATTGTGGAAACTGTGTGTGTCAGTGTGTGTGCACAGTGCACACCTGCTCTTATTGCAGTCACGGTAACCTGCACGGAGAAGGCTCGCTTGGTCATCCCCATGTAAACTAGTATTATTTTACACAAAGTAATTCAAAAATATTTCATGGATATTCATCCTTTATCATCCTAGTAATCCTAATAATTCATTTCAGTGTCACAGTTAGCTTGATAGTTTTGATGGTGTTGTTATTTACTCAGCAGCTATTATAATGACGTTTGCATCTTTGTGTTTTTTTTTTTTTTTTGGTCATTTTGTCACCGACGTGTTAAAAATGAACAGAAACTCAACACTGGTCCCAGACAGAGGGCAGCATTATTCAACATAATGTTCACGCAAGTTCTTTCAAACTAAAAATGTGATCCGGCAAATAAAAAAACAAAACTGCCTGAAATAAAAGTGAACAACGCGGATTCCGACCACATCCCTTCAAGATTGAAACTTCCTTTGCAATAACGCCGTGTCTCTGATCAGTCTGTGACCTGCAGACATGCTGTGAAGTAATTGCACTGTTGTTTGCTCTCCAGGGTATACTTCAGGAACCGCTGGGTGAAGACGGTTCACCAGGTGGTGCAGCAGTACTGTCTTATTCCCAGCACGCAGATCACTTTCCAGATGCCCACCAGGGAGGACATCCTCAGGCACCGGGTGGTGGTCGTCACCCTTAACACCTCCCAGTACCTCTACCAGCTCGACCTGGAGCCTGGTGAGTCTTAGAAACAAGAATCACCAGCGGGTTTTGAGCCCCGAAATCCGCACTTTTGTCAGTTGTGCATCGCCCCGTCAGTGAAGGAATGCTATTTGAAATTAAATCTGCTGTGTGAGGATCGATTTAGCGTGAACCTTTTTAAGCCCGGTGTAATTTTGTGAAGAAGCCTAGACCGTTTTTCGAAATGTACTTTAAATAATGTGTAATTTCGTATAAATACGTGGACTATTCGTCACAGAATCGAGCAGACCCATTTGTATTGTGTATCTGGTTCCTTCAGGGCTGTTCTCTCACATTCTCCTGGATGAGGCCGCTCAGGCCATGGAGTGTGAAACCATCATGCCTTTTGCCCTCGCGAGCAAGACCACGCGCATCGTGTTGGCTGGAGATCATATGCAGGTACGCCCCGAGGGGATCTTCCGCAAACTTCGTCTTGGGCGAATCGAAATCCTGTTACGGCGAGGGGAATAACGGTATCTTTGCTTATTCATTTTCTCATATGCCCTCCTGGGAGAATATGTTAGGCAATGGCACAAAAAAACAACTCACCGGGAGCCGACTTTAACCGCGGATGGCATACAGTAGCAAAACAACAGTCCAGTCGCTTGGAGAACCGCCTGATTTCATTTCTCCCCTGGTTTCACGGTGCACAGTGACTGAAATTGATATTTATTAATTTCTCAAATGACTTTCAAGAGCAAATTACACCGCTCTTTCTCGGTGAAGAAAAGTTATTTAAAGAAATCCAATTGCCAGACGTGTCCATTTGTCTCCTCGCACGCTTCACGCTCAATTCGCCTCCAGCCTTTTGATGTTATTTTTCGGGCCTCCTGAAATTTGAAATGTACTTCGGTCACACCGTCCGACCAGCTGCTCTGTTTGCCCAAATTTAGGGGCTTCATTTAAGCTTGCTGACTTGCCACCGTTGGTGGTATTTAGAATTTCAATTCAAAGAAAAATAGCTGTTTTTACATGCTGTTTGCTGACGAGAAAGTCCGCTACTTGTTTCCTGCTGAAACTTAAACACACTGCCTGTCGCCAAGGATTCACGGATAACGGTTTGAATGAAGTTCACCACATTTCTGCATTGTGCAGCCAAAGCTGTATTCAGTCAGGGGTTTGATGCGCTGTCAAAAACAGACTGATCAATTGCCCACACACTGTGTCCCGTCACCAAGATGGATTTGTCATGTTCTGAAACCTCTACCTAATGCGGCACTGTTGGAAGCACCGCAATAAACCCTGACCTGTTTTCCATCCGAACTTATTATAATCAAACTCCCAGGTCAGCGTCGCACTGTTTGAGGACTCTTTGCGCATCTGGGATTAAATGCACACGACAAACCCGGAAATCTAACCTTTTGCGCTTTTCAAAATGGATTATCATCACTGTAACTTCTCAGTTGCGCAGACGCAGAATATCCAGTGTCTTCATACGAGGTGTGTGTCTCCGTCCCTCTGCCCCTCGACTTCTAGCTCAGTCCATTTGTGTACAGCGAGTTCGCCCGCGAGCGCAACCTGCACGTGTCGCTGTTGGACCGCCTGTACGAGCACTACCCGCCCGAGTTCCCCTGCCGCATCCTCCTGTGCGAGAACTACCGCTCCCATGAAGCTATCATCAAGTAGGTCCGAGTACTCGACGGTCCGGCTTCATCCCATTGATTTCTGTGTCGTACAACCACTGTCTTGCTCTCGCACCCGTTTCCTCAGCTACACGTCCGAGTTGTTTTATGACGGCAAGCTGATGGCAAGTGGGAAACAGCCCTCGCATAAGGACTTCTACCCTCTGACGTTCTTCACGGCCAGAGGTGAAGATGTCCAAGAAAAGAACAGCACTGCCTATTACAACAATGCAGAGGTACCGTATAATCGCTGCGTTAAGGTATACTTTAGGTATCATAAACTTCAATTATATAGTTGTATCTTTCATAAAAGTTGGCTTGACTATGCTGCTTTCCTATCCAGGTTGTGTTTACTGATCTGCATCTGTGTATCGTATAAACACTCGTAGCTTCTCGCTGTTCAGATACAAGCATTTATATTTTTTAGTGGAATAGTTAGTACAGGGGTTGGCAGCCTTCGGCGCTTCAGGAGCCATTTGGACCAGTTTCCCGCAGAGAAGAAAACACCGGGAGCCACAAAAACCTCCTTTACATTCAAAATGAAGATTACGCTGCCTGTCTTTTTTTTTCCCCTCCATACGATGTATAAAAAAAACAAACAAACGAAAGTGGGTTACAGTTATGAAACCAATACACTGCGACGGAGAAAAGGAAATTCTATTGCAGCATGCAGCAAAAACTTTGAAAAGAAAAAAAAAAGATTGGTTTGAATGTTAGGTTCAGACGAAATACTCAACGTCTACGTGAGTCCTCCTCACATTGATGAAATAAAAGGCCGAACTGAATGATCGCCCTGCAGCAAACCAAAATTGCCGTCTATGTCGGCGTGCTGTCATTGTTTTACCGTGTGTACTGGCGCGTGCAGTCAGCTGCCACCGCAAATAAAAAAGATAAATAAAAAGGACCATTTCAGTGAACACTGCAAAAACTATATTTGTAAATTAAATAGGTAATTAAAATACTAATTTTACCTGGTATGTATGGTTTTTGCCACAGCGTCTGCACCTCAGGGCTGTAAAAGCTAATCGTAATCATTTGTGCTACAAGAAATTAAACATGTTTTGTTTTGCTTTTACAAGATCATCACAAATTTCAAATTTAGAATTAGTATTGGAAAAAAACAAAAAACAAACTCAAATAAAATTAATTTAAATCAAATACTCATTATTTATTTTCCTAAGCCACAGGGAGCCACAGAAGAATAACTGCTGCTCAGATTTTCTTTCGAGGCATTCATGTGTAATCTACGAATTCCAACTCCTGCACTAGTTGCCACGATTTAACAGCTGGATACCCGAACCGAGGTGAACTCTCCGAAGAAGGAAAACATCTGGCCTTTTTAAGCCATGACATGCTGGCTGATTTTTCATTCATGTTTTTCTTCTCAAAATTATATTTTTTAACAACCGAATAAAGCATTATGCCATTCAAATTAATCGTAGCCAATTTTATCGGTTACAGTAATAATATTTTTTTTGTTTTAAACCAAGCAATGTCATTTTTTTGTAATCATTTAGGACATTGTAATAAAAATAATGTCTTGTAAATTCTTGAAGGCGAAACCCAATAAATGTCATGAGGCGCTCAGCTAAAAGCTGCATTTGACAATCACGGTGCTTAATTCAGTCTTGGACTTCCACCAGACCTCTCTAGGTGGTTGTCATTTAGCTTGATTTTAATTATCGGCTATTGATTTGTCAGAAATGCCCAATGAGTCATCTCCTGTGTCTTGCAAGCGGCTTAGGCAGGCTTCGATTTCAATGGGCTTCAGTACATGAGTAATAGTTTGACAAACAATGCCTGCCCAGTTTATTCCACCAAAAATCAGCCCGTCAATTTAATTTGAGATATTTCCTGGTGACTTAATTCTGAGTACCTGCCTCACTCGACCAGCAGATCCGTCCTGCGCCTGAATAGCAATGATGAAATGATTTATTTAGATAGGAATATAAAGTGCTTCGCGCTTTGTGACATTTGGCCCCGGATGGTTTGCAGACATACTCAGTGCTCTTTCTTAATACGAAGGAATAACTTCCATCTACGTGCAAGTAGGGAACTATTTTATACCCATCTTTGTGTCTGTGGGTAAAAAGCGACATGGAAGTAGCTTGTGAATCTTCCTCTCCGTCTGCACGTCGTCTCATTCCTAGGTATTTGAGATCGTGGAGCGGGTGGAGGAGCTGCGCAAGAAGTGGCCGGTGGCTTGGGGCAAGCTGGACGAGGGCAGCATCGGCGTGGTGTCGCCGTACGCTGACCAGGTGTTTCGCATTCGCGCTGAGCTCAGGAAGAAGAGAATGCATGAGGTCAGCGTGGAAAGAGTGCTCAATGTCCAAGGTGAGAACAAGCAGAAGGCAGCATCAACCTGCTGGGACCGCAGCACATATTTTACGACCACGCGTGCGAGCAGCTAGCCACGTTTGCTGACAAACCAATTTTTTGGATGTTTATGGTCAACTAATCACAAACAAGAGTCACCAACTGAAAAGTAAAAGCATAAATCCCCGAATGGCATCTCAATGTTTGGTAAGTGATGTTTAATTTCCCCTCACATCGCTGTGTCTGGCTAACAGGAGTCTCGGGCTGCTCTTGCAGCGATCCCTCCCCTGCCGCAATCTCATGCTGCTTCCCATGTTCTTGTATCCAGCTGTTGTCCACGGGCAATTAACCTCCTCATTAATCACATGTGAACTATGCACACACACACACGCACACGCACGCAGACACACGACATTATCCAGCCAAGTGATATTTCTGTCGACAGGCAAAGTAAAATGATTTATCATCTATAAATGCTTATATTTAGTTGGCCTAAGACTTTTTTTTGATGGATTTCTGTACAGATGTAGCATGAAATTACCACTTATTAGTGTTGGGTTTTTTTAATTGTATTTGTAACAATATTCAAATGTCAAATGGGCAGTGTAGCTAACGGACGTTTAGGCCATCGTTTTATTCTATTTTTTCGGCTGGAGGATTTATCAGCTAAAGTTCTTTCCGTCGCAAGATCGTGCTTTTGATGAGTTGGGTGATGCGTAAAATCAACACAATATATTTTGTGACACAGAGCCTCTCTCTCTTAAGTGAATCAGGACACATTTGCTAAGTAGTTCTCCAGCACTTTCCGCACGAGTCACATTTTTTTTGGTTGTCGTTTCGATCGCAGGTAAACAGTTCAGGGTGCTGTTTCTCAGCACAGTGCGGACCAGGCATACCTGCAAGCACAAGCAGACCGCCATCAAACGCAAAGAGCAGCTGGTCGAGGACTCCACGGAGGACCTGGACTACGGATTCCTGTCCAACTACAAGCTCCTCAACACGGCCATCACTCGGGCTCAGTCTCTGGTCGCAGTCGTGGGAGACCCCATCGCGTTGTGCTCTGTGGGACGTTGCAGGTAGACTCCTAACTAAGGCTTGCACAACGCTGGGATAGCTGTTTTTTTTTTCTCTTTTCAATTCATCGTCACAGATAAGTGACTTGAACATTATTGGCTCTCCGGAGAACGGATACTGAGCAGTGGCATTTAGATGATCATCTATATTTGATATTAAACTGGTTGCTTTAGGGATTCTTCATCACCACATCAGCCCTCATATTAGCATTTGACTTATGAAACAAAAAGGTTAAAAAAACAAGATAAGACCTGCTTGCTTCCAACAGTCAAGTGTTTTAATGATCGTATCAAAGTGTCACAAATCTGAACCTCAACATATTAAAAATAGTGTTCCAGATCTTTATGTATGTTTATGCTTGTGTAGATAAATGTTTAAGTAAATGAATTTACCCAGATGAATGTTAATTTTGACAATACAATTATTTAAAAAAAAAAAAAACAATCATAGATGAATTAAAAAGATGTAAACACAGATTTGAATTTGATACGCTTACGCCTGTTCCCATCACCCGTCTCCAAGGCAACACTTCTTCTTTCTAGTTTGGTCTAGAATGTCAAAACATTTGGGCTGTTGTTGCTCGCACATACGTCACTCTGAAGCAAAGGAGCCTTGAAGCCGTCGACCTTGTGAGCAGGAACAAACGGATTTTGGTTGTGTTTCAGGAATTATCGTGGTAGCCACAGCAAGAACTTTGGAATGGCCTAAATATTTAAGCCCCATTAGATACTAGCATTGACAAGTTGAACTGGTATGTCATTGTGCCCGAACAGTCTGTGAACTAATAACAGGAGGAAATAGAGGCACCCCGGGATCATAGTTTATATTCACACAATTTATATCCTTTTGTCAAAGACTGATGCGTTTATTCAAAAAACAGCATCTATCAGTGACAGCAATGGCAGAAAAATTAGGAGAGCAATTTCATAAATCTCACATCAGCTGAATATTTCTCAATTGATCCTCGTGACATTGGGTTTTGCTTGTCTAAGAAATATTACAAATGAATTTCAAGCCTCCCTCAAAAGCTGTTTGCTTCAACATTTGGAGAGAAATATCCATTATTTACACTTTTTGTTCCCTGTTTGCTGCGTTTGTTCTGCACTTGAGTCTCTTGCCTTTGTGCTCTTTTTGTTTTTGTCTCCCAGAAATGATTTATTCTCATTAGATATCCACCATGCACACTTGTTTCCTCAACCTTCAGCCCCTCTGACTCATTTTTAACACTTTGTCGGAGGAAAAATCCAGCAAAAGAATCCATCAAACACTGTTTTGATAAGAAGAACAGGGAAATAAAGACCACATTCACTGGTGTCTTCTCTGTTTCCCTCTCCAGAAAGTTCTGGGAGCACTTTATCTCAATATGCCACGAAAACTCAAGCCTCCACGGCATCACGTTTGAGCAGATCCGGGCTCAACTGGAAGCCCTCGAGCTGAAGAAGACCTACGTGCTGAACCCTTTGGCGCCCGAGTTCATCCCCCGCGCTCTGAGGCCCCTGCCGGGACACCAGTCGTCCTCGCAGGCGCTGCATCCCCACCACCATCCCCACCCCCAGCACGTGCAGCCCCTCCCGAACAAACAGGGGCCTCTGCAGCAGCACCAGCAGCCGCAGCAGCAGCAGCAGCAGCAGCAGCAGCAGCCGCAGCAGCAGCAGCAGCAGCAGCAGTCACCACCCAAGGTAAGGGTTCCTCCACAGGGATGCTGTGGAACCTGAATCAGACAGGTTCCTCGGTGTGTACAGTCAAAATGTTGGGAAGGGAGGAGATCTTAAATGTGACATGCAGTGCTCCAGTTACTTCTTTTCTACCCCTGTGTTCTGCTTTAAAATCCATTCAGCGTTTTTCTTCTTCTCTTTCTTTTTGTCCTTTATTCTTGCAGGGGAAAAATGCAAATCACACAGAACACCTCCCGCCTGAAGGATACGGTGAGTGCTGCTGCACGTTCACAGTGACTCCCGTTTGGTCCCTTTCCCTCCCCTGATTTTACCCAGCACGTTTTGTACGCATCGTTCTAAATTTGGATACCAGGCCAATATTTTTTCCGGTCCAGTAATACCTTGACTGACGAGTTGAATTCTCTCCGCGGCCAAGCTCGTATCTCAAATTGCTCGTGTAACAAAATCGAATTTCCCCATTAAAGTGAATTGAAACGTCAATATTCCGTTCCAGCCCCCCCTCTTTTTGTTACTTGTTTTTAATTAAGAAAAATTTACTTTTATCAATGACAAACACTGAATGGAAAAAAAAGGTCATAAAAGCGATTGTAAAGAAATAAACTGGTTTTATTAAGTGCATTCCTATTAAGATTTTTCACTTGATTATCAATTGCTTAACTCACTAGCTAAATGCAACTTGCATACTTTGCGACACTTCGGCTTAATTTCATTTAGTGATGCAGTGAACGGTTTTATGCGCGCTCCTGTTTTATAAAATGATCAAACCCTCCCAGACTGGCTTTTGATGACTCTTCCGATGCCTCGTCCGTCGAGGTTCCGGCTTTCCGCTGCACCAAAACCCTGTCCTGTAAACGCCACTTCACGCCACGTCAAACGCCCATCCCGCTCGCTCGTAACTCGGATCCCGGTCTGTGTCACGCAACGAAAAATCCACTGGGCGACAGCTTGTATTTTGAGAAAATCGGCAAGTCGATGCACTCGTAAGTCAAGGCTCAACTGCAGCTATAAAAGGCCATTTAAATGTTGTGCCGTAAAAAGACTGATGAAGTGTGTCCTAGATGTCCAGGTAGTTTTCCTTAATTAGAAAGGAGTAAATCTTCAATCGGTGCATTTTGTCCGTTTGAGCAGTGTTCTTTTGAAAGAGTAATTCTTGCGACTGAACCCAAAGTCATGCCCCCCTAAATGCCACCGCGCACACACAGAACGACGTTGGCAGTCACTGTAACCACCCCTTGGCACCATCTCTCATTCCAGGCCAATCCAACCCCGCCGTTCTGATGGGAAACCCGATTCGTGCTTTCTCGCCGCCCTTGAGCGGCACATCGGCGGGCATGGTGAAGTCGCCCAGCCCCGTTCAGAGGATAGATCCTCACACAGGCACCAGCATCCTCTATGTTCCAGCTGTCTACGGCGGAAACATGGTCATGTCCATGCCCTTGTCTGTACGTCTCCTCTGAAAAAAAACCAAAGCGCGAAGTATCATCTCCTCGTTTTTATTTGTTGCCGTCGTCTGTACCCTGTCACCACTTGTGTTTTTATTTCTCGGTTTGTTTCTGCGTAGTTACCCTGGCCGGGTTACCAGAACCGGTTTGCCGTCGATCCTCGCATCATGAGCCACCAAGCAGCCTTGGCCTACAACTTTAACCTGCTGCAGGCCCAGAACCAAGGTTCCCCCATTCCCTACAGTGGGGTGGCCCACACCTCGCCGCTGGGCATTGGCCAGCCCAGCCCGGACAAGGAGCAACAGGCTGACCCAATCAGAAATGGCACGCCTCCCATTTTTATTCCACGAAACCCTCCAAATTTCAGACCCTGCGATTCAAAATGCCTCATTTATTAACTGCTATAAAAACTTTTTTTTTTTTTTTGTTTTTTTTTCTTTAAGGTAAATTAGAAGGTGGCCCAAAGCCGGAGCAGAGTCGTCTTCAGATAGCGGAGAGGAAGACCACGGACATGAAGGACAAACAAGTACGTTTTTGACGATCAGAAATAAAAAAACGGCGCCGGATGACTTTTGTTACCAAGTCTTTGCGAGAGGTTTTCTCACTTTTTGTTGACGTGTGATTGCAGGGAGATTTAGACACGGGCCAAAGTCGAAGTCTGGAATCGCAGGCGGACGGGCTAGCTGGATTTTCCAATGCACTACTCCACAGAAAAGACCCTTTAACTGCCCAAAGACCCCTCAACTATCAACTGGCGTTACCCAACCCACCTTTTTCCCCACATCCTGCCAGTGGCAGAGCCTTCCCCCTGCAGTACTCGGTCTCAAGACTTCCCTATCGGGTCAGCCAGCCTCAACATCCCGGGGTGGTGCAACAGAGTCAACAGCAGCTGAGCCCTACCTATACCGGTTGTAGCCATAACGCCTCCCTCTTTAGTTGCCACATTGCCGCGCACAGAGCCGTCCACTCCCCCACGCTGGACAGGCAAGAGTTCGGAGGAGTCGAGGAGATGAGTAGCTCCATTAGGACCTCCATGGGCCACCTGGGGCCACAGCACACGGTTCCGGCACAGCACAACAGGGTGAACAGCTTCGCCGAGGACGGACAGGACGGAAGACTCGAGGGTCTCGGTGAGTGCGGCGCGTTTTTACCGATCATTGGCAGGTGTGACTATTCACTATCGATCCGTGAAAACTACTCATTTTAGCATCAACTGATCCACGGGAAGGAAACTTGGGAGCAAGTGCAGCAATTTCAGAATTCAATTTAAACTTCCACACGGGTGCTCTCGAGGAAGTCTTTGAGATTCTGTTCACATTGTTTACAGCTCATTATTGGAGAAGAAATGCATTCTGTAGTTCTCAGAGAGCCGCTCGGCTTTTGAATCGGACTTCATTTCCACGGTGTTGTTCATCCAAATGGGCGTGTGATTTCTAGCCCGACCAAGTGAAGGAAAAATTATTGTTTTCAATGTATAAAGGTTTTTTTTTTCCAGTCTTTCATTTCTGTATTTACAGCATTTTACACCGTAGCACGCCTGCTAGTTTGCTGCTTGACACTTCATTGTTTTCAATCTTCTTAAAATACAAATGTTGACCATCACACTTTAAAATAGTTGTACCAATGAATCCTCCTGATAAATATTGACACTGACACTGTTCCGTGCAAAGATCTATGCTCCGTTTGCCCAGTGATCAACCCGCAGATGCCCAATAGTCTCATGTGGTTGAACTGGAACCAATAGCTACAATCACATTTTTTCACGAAGAAAAATCTCAGCCTCTGCAAGTATCGCTTTCACCACATTTCACGCCCTTCAGCTTCTGTTTGACGGCAAGAAAGTAAAAACGGGTTGTTTTCCCACTCAAGAGGCTCCCTACGATTCCAAAATGCAAGTTCGTGTCACCCGTCGGAGCAGGTCTACGCACAAAACCTAGTGGCAAGATTCAGGGTCCAGCGAAATAGTTTCTCTTATTATGAATCTAATTGTTCGGTTTGGACTAGATGATACTGCATGCAGGAGATTTACATCCATTTTGTTGGTTATATGGAGGTTATATGTCCACTTCCAGTGTCCAGAGTTGCTTTTTTTCTTCTGGAGGCAGCAGAGCCACATGATAATAATAAGATAATTTGTCCAAACTTAATTGAGATGAAATTAAATGAGTTGCATTGATATGACGCTAGCTAGATTTCCATGCGCTATAAAATTAATGTACTCTCTTCTTGGAAACGTAGCACTTTTATAATACTGTTTTAAGAATACCGTATCATAACTACAGATTATTTTCACCCTTTATTGAACCAGGAAAAAGCTAATTCAGACCAACGGCCTCTTTTTGGAGAGCGACCTAGCCAGGATGAGCGGCCGTACAAATCCCAGCATAAATGAAACACACGATCATACTTACATACATACGTACATAAGTACATGGAAGAAGGTTTAGCAAACAAAAATGCAAGAGACATCTGCGCCCTCAGAGCCTGGCCGAAACGCTTACAGGCCGATGTGTCTGCCTCCGAGGCATTTAGAATCGTCAGTCCTGACCTTTGGAACGGAGGTTTTGAGACGGCAGCTTGTAAGTCCCGGTCGTTCTTGGACGGATAGGTCAGCCGGTCTAGAATGGACTTGTATATTAGCTTGAAGGTTGGCGACGAACCTTTATCGGGTCTCGTCACCGATTTCCCTGATTGGGAATCCAATCCCTTTTCGCCTCGTGGAGTAATTTCAACACGATCTGATCCCGTAGACCTCCAGGCTCCCCTGGTTCCAGAAGTCCTCAACCAGCAGCCCGCGGCCAGGCTGGGCCAGTGGGGGGAGGCCGCGGGCCCCTTCCTGCAGGGCAGCGTCACCTTCCCGCTGCCGCAGCAGATCGCCGGCCTCGCCCAGCCCAACATGGCTCGCTTCCCCCACCAGCTGCTCCGGGCAGCGAACTGGGGACTCGGTGCCGACATGGAGGACGAAGCTCTGCCACCGGCCTCCGCGGGGCCTCCGTTCACCAGGTTGGCCCGCACGTTGCTTTTTTCGCGTGTTGCTTTTGCAGCCCAATGCAGCCTTGCTGACTTTGTAATCGTAAAACGATGAAATACATTTGAAATTCTGCACCGGCCGCTGTGTGGGATATAAGACGACCGCGTTGCACATTATTTAACAGCTTTTATTTGAAATAATATGTGTCTGGAGGTGGGCAGTGACCAAAAGTGCGTTAAGATTTAGGAAGCGGCTGCCAATGTTAAAATCTGGATGCTGCTCAGCCCTGGTTTATGCTCTCCTACCCATTGGCCGAAGGTTTTATCCGTCCTCCGACTCCCTTCGCGATCTGTAAAACACACTTTGGCCTTTTCCACAGGTACACGGGCCTCTTGAGAGAGATCCCGTTACAGGAGCACCCTGAGCCCAGGGAGACCCCTGAGATCCAACCTCCGCCCCAATCCCGCCTCCTCCAGTACCGTCAGTCCCAGCTCCGTGCCTCAGGTGATCCCTCATCTTTAGCCGCCACGCCCAATCATAGCGGCCCTTTCCCGTCAGGTCCGTACCCCCAGGAAACGGGCTGCGACGTTCTCACCAACAACCTTCTCAACAACACAGCTCTGCAGCAGCAGCAGCAGCAGCAGCAGCATCTGGAGAACGCCATGTACAATACTGGTAGCTACCCGCATCAGATGCCGGCCCACCCCGCCAGCCCCCCTCCCACCCAGGTCAAATACCTTCTGCAGGAGACCCAGTGGTCCCACAGCGGGGCCGCCTCAATGAGCCCGCCGCAACAGAACCACCTGTTAAAGAACCAGGGCCCTCCGTACGGACTGCCCATCATGACACACGCCAACCGGCAGGAGCAGGTCCAGCTGATGCAGCTTCACCAGCAGCAGCAACATCAGCAGCAGAGCCAGGGTCAAGAGCAGGAGCCCTACAACTCCCTGTCCCCGAGAGCATCGGCAGCCACGGCTCTGCGCAGTGTAGATAAGGTAAGCCGCGAGTCCTCTTTTACCGCGTGCTCCATTGAATTATCCCTTTGACCAAAAGCTTCTCCTTGGAAACGCGAGGTGCCTTTTGAATTTGCATTGATAAAAGAAAAAAAAAAAAAAAAAGTGCAGCGGAACCTTGACTTGCGAGTCCTTACGGGTCGATGCGCGAGCTGTCGCTCCGAGCCGAGACCGCTAGCGCATCTCCATGAGTTGGGAGCGAGTGGGACACCCCTGACGTCCTGCAAGCGGTGTTTGAAAACGGTTGTTGTCGGTGAGATCCCGTGACGGAGAGCGTCGCATGTGACATTTACGGCCGGAACGTCGAAAGGACGAGGCATCGGAAGAGTCACCCGAAGCTTCGGGGACGGAAAGAGGAGCGGCGTTCACTTTCGTCGCTAAATGAAGTGTAGCCGTGAAGCGTAGCAAAGCGTGCGAGTTACATTTAGCCACACATCGCAGCTTTCAGACTGGAGCTGTTGAGTTCAGTTAACCAATGAAAAACTCCCCAAACCTTCTCCGCCACCGCCGGCATCTTCATCTGATCTTCAAGGAAATAGCTTTAAATAAAACCAGTTTATTTCTTTGCATTTTCCTTTACTGTCTATTCTTTTTTCATACATTATTTGCTATTTAAAAGGCACATTTTTCTTCTTTTAAAAACTCATGACAAACCTGAGGGGTTGAAACGGATGCGTCACAATTCACTTCAATGGGGAACTTTAAGCCAATGGAGTTAGGAGCTCGGTCACGCGACGAATTAAACCTCAAAGTCAAGATTCCGCTGCGCTGCAGAATATTGCACACAATACGACTGCTTTCCTCTCCCATAGGGATTTTGATTTTTGTCTGCTGCCCTCGAGAATCTGCTTTCCTCCAATTGCGTTTCGATGTTGTTTTATGTTAAGCAAAGTTTTGTTTGTATTTCCTCCTCCCCCCGGCATCACATGTGGATCCTGTCGTCCCCCATAAATGTCCGCGCAGTACGAACCCAGAGGTCCAGGCCGGCCTCTCTACCAGCGCCGCATCTCCTTAAGCTACCCGGAAGAATCCTCCCCGGCCAACGCCCTCCCCGCCACGCCCCAGCAGTTCGAGCCTTGCACGTCGCACCCGCAGGACCACCCCCACCCGCACCCACACATACAGCACCATCCGCACCCGCGCCCGCCCTACTGTTACCCCTCACACGACCTCTGGCCCAGTAACGGCGGTCCATACCAGAACATTCCTTGCAATGGAGCCGGCACGCTCGCCCAACACCGGGACCTTCTAGGTAGGCGCCGCCGAAAATCGTCCGGTGATATCGGCCGCAAAACGTGATGATTTTGACTCGTGTGTGTGTGTGTGTGTGTGTATTTGTGTTTGGCAGCTTCTAAGGTCCTTCACCAGACGGAGGAGCAGGCGAAGGCGGAGGCGACAGTCACACAGCAGGCCCACCCTCACTCCCTCAGCTCCCTTCAGCACCTCGGACAGTTCCCCCCTCTGCTGCCCAGCAACAAACAGCCGCCGTCGCAGGCGCCCGCCGAGTCGAGCCAGGGGCCGCCGAGTTTGAGCAAACCGCCGACGATGTCCTATGCCAGCGCCCTCCGCGCTCCACCCAAGCCCCGGCCTCTCCGGCCCGAGCAGGCCAAGAAGAACAGTGACCCCCTTTCTCTCCTGCAGGAGCTGAGTATAGGAAGTTCAGACGGTAGCAATGGGTACTATTCCTACTTTAAATGAGCATCCCCACGCCACGAAACAAAACAAAAAACAAACAAAAAAAAACCAATAAGAACTCCAAACTAAACTCAAGTAAATAAAAGCGGCCGAGGAGTTCAGCAAAACACACAAAGTGCAAAAAAAAAAAAAAAAAAAAAAAAAAAAAAAAAAATACAATTTATTTTTTCAAAAAAAATTTTTTTTTTATAAAAAATA
>CAAKHD010000731.1:48425-64428 GCA_901007705.1 Fistularia tabacaria
AAAAAAACAAAAGGGATTTTATTAAAAAAAAGGCCGGTTTTTATTTTTTGGATTTTTATTTTTTCCCTCGGTTAATTTTTTTTTTTAAAAAAAAAAAAAAAAAAAAAAAAAAAAAAAAAGAAAGAAAGAAAAAAAGAAAAAAAAAATTATGATAATAGAAATAATAAAATCCACTCGGTTTTTCTGTTCTGCCCTGCCGCCCCCTCACACCTCTTTCGGTTTTCGATCTGAACCTTGAAACGTTGCCTTGGATGAAAACAAGACCATCGTGTGTGTGTGTGTGTGTGTGTGTGTGTGTGTGTGCGCATGTGTGTGTGTGTGGTAAATGTGATGGGAGCAACCTTTTGCCCAGCCAGTAGAGAGCACTGTATCCCGCCTTCTCTAGCCGCCACATCTCCTCCTGTTACCTGTTGGCTCTCTGTTCTCCCCCCACCCACACTCGGTTCCTCCTTTATGGGTACAAAGTAATGAATAGACCTGTTTTATGCTTCAATTTCGATTGATGGTGATTATAATAAATGATTTTGACTGTGTTTTAATGGTTTTATTTTCTTTTTAAAATTTGTTTTACTATTAAAGTGTTTTTACTGAAACCCGCCCCTCTTGTTGTCCTCTTAAAAAAAAAACAGTTCTAGAATAAACGCTAATGATAGCTGATTGACATGCAAGACGACAGTTGAGCATTTTTTTGTTTTTATTCATGGCGTTTCAGGTTCCATTCGATATAAAAACCACATTTCAGTCAAACCTTATGGAAATGAAGTCTTGTGTAGCTCCTGACCTGAGTGTTTCTGAGCGTCCGGTCAAACATCGGTTTTTAAGCTGGCTCTTTTCAGAAGTGGGAAGACAACTCGCTTTTAACTTGTTTTTTCCGAGCCCCAAGTTAATGCGTCTCTTCTCAGGCGAGTTGATGTATTCACAACAGCGTGTTCATGTTTCACCGCACTCTAGAGCATGGATTGCATCGGAAAAGTATCATTCATCGCAATGCGACCTGGTTGGAGTTGAAGTCAAGCCTCCAAAACGGCATCGGTTTGTCAACACACTGTTGCTTAGCGTGCTTTTTTTTTTTTTTTTTTCTCGTTTTTAATTGCTACCCTTCCAGTGAGAGCTGGAACTTGCCGAGTACGGATCACCGACCCCCGTCCCCTCCCTGTAATACGATCTTGAAGATAAAAATACCGTTTTACGCTGTCACGGGATAAGCGGGTCGATTTCTCGCCATCATCGCTGCCACAGAGTACATGGGTGTAAACTTTAACTATGTGACGTTGGATGTTTTTCTCCACCGTATCGGCACGCCGGCGTGGACGATCCCGACAAAACCCCCTCAAAAGTTACGTCTCAGTCACGACTCAAAGCCGATGCGCGTTAATCCTCTCTGCAGGTATTTCCGGTCCAGATGAGTTTCTCCGTGAAGGTCTGCTTGCTCCATCGTCCGAACGTCACCTTGGTCCGAATGAATTCTCGGCACTGCGGTGTTTCCTCCGCTCGTAGTTTTCGAGAGAGGGACTCCGTCTATGTTTGAGAAAGAACCCGGGCCGAAGCTGAAAATCGAAACGGCAGCTCTTTGCAGCCGAGGTGCGAAAAGATGGAGAACTTTTCCCGTCACAATACAAACATGGCGGCAAAACAACGGCGGCTGGATACGTTAGGACTTTAAATATATATATATATATGTATAAATAATGAATCAATTGATCTTTCCATGACGGTCCTCGGAACTTGTGTTTCGGTTTGTACGTCACAAATGTGGACTTAAACCCCGTGAGGTTTACAGGTTTCCATCCACACGTCCCAATCTGAGCCTGGCAGTGGCAAATATAAACTTCTCAACTTCAAGAATCGTGACCCCGCTTTGAAAGGTCTTTCTCCGAAGGAGGAACATTTTAGGCCAAAACGATGACAGGACAGGTTTGATGTTCAGTAAAAAAACAAACAACAAAATACAAGCAAACAACATAGCAAATGAATTCCGTGTCATGGTTATGGTCGATGGTCCATCCACACACTGCAACGCCCACAACCCACCCCTCCACCGAACAAAAAGGAAAACGACTTAGTTAACTTGGCCACAACCCTTTGGCGGGCTGGAACTCGCTGAAATCTATTTTGAAAAAAAAATAACGTCCGTTTCACGTCCGGCATCCTCCTTTCTCACTCTACTTGCTCCGGCTCGGCGTCCATGCACGTCTCCCAGGGATTCTTCGGCATCTGGGGCATGGAGAGGAGCAGGAGGGCGATGCCGGTGAGGAACAGCAGGATGAAGCCCACGCAGGCACAAATGAAGGACCAGGCGTAGTAATAGTCCATCCAGATGGTTTCCTTGCTGTCAATCATGCGCTTGACCGATTGACGCATCACCTCCAGTGAGATGAACGAACAGAGGCCTGAGAGAAGGAGACGTTTGCATTAAAACGAGATCGGCGTTTTCTTTCCCTCTTGGAAATTCAGTCAAGGGAGATGGTTCAGCTCACCTGAAAATGCGAAGAACATGCCGGCAGGTTTGAGGAGATAGTCCCTTCCTTTACCTTTACCCGTGCAGGAGCCCATCAAACAGAGGGAGCCCAAGATCATGAAGGCCAAGCTAAAGATGGAAATGGCCGCGGCGGAGATGTTGTACTCTGTAATGACAACGTCATTCACATCTGTGTCAAACGGCGCAAAGTCAGAGGAACCATAACACAATATACATCATTTGAATTACTGAGAAGCCACTTTCTCTCCCACTTAAAAGAAAATATATCTATCATACATATTCATATATATTGTATATATATATTGTTTTAACTTAGATATATTTATATATCAATTAGATGTGTTTATATATATATATATTTATATATCAATTAGATGTGTTTGTATATATATTGTGTTTATAATTAAATAGTTATATATTGTATAATTATAGTTAAAATATGCATTTCAACTAAATACAATTTACTAATAACTAAAATAGTAATACATTAATCGGACATATACTTTATCAATGTACATCAAATGTCTATATACGATGATATAAATTTAATATTACCCCATACATAACATACATAAAACATTTACATATTTATGTATGGGCTGCGACTAACTGCAGAAAAAGTAGTTAGAGTTGGAAAATCAATGCCTTTTAATGAAATATAATATAAATATATATATTTTAGAGCCTGTACTTTTTTTGGCTGAAAAATGACGCGTTAGAAAATGAACGGTTTTGAATTGAATCATTGGGGCCGACCTGCCCTCCATTCAGGACTTCTGCAAGTCCAGAGTCAAGTAACGGGCAGGAAGCATCACTGCAGACCCCTCACACCCTGCACACAAACTGTTTGAACTGCTTCCCCCTGGTAGGCGTTACAGAACTCTGTTTGCCAAGATTGCCAGACACAGAAACTGTTTCTTCTGCCAGGCTGTCTCACTGACCACACCGTAATTCACCTCATCCATGCCCGTTGCACCGTTTGCACTCATGTACATATATTTATAAATCTTGTTCCTTTTGTAAATACTTTTTAGCACCTGATTTTTGTATTTTGTATGTAACTCCACTGAAGAGAGTCAAATTTCTCGTATGGTCACACATACTTGGCGAATAAAGCTGATTCTGATTCTGATTCTGAATTGCGCTTTCGCCTGCTTCCCGGAACCTTTGTCAGGGTACGAGTTTCCGGCCGGACTGATTAAACCGATGCACCGTGCGCCCGTATCATTCGTACGGCTTCACGTCGCCCACTGTTACGAACATGATGGACAAGGCCGGTGAGGTGAAGCCGGTCGACTGGAGAATTTCAAATACAAGGAACGTCCATGTGGAAATATTATCGAAATTATTACTTGAAGGAGCTCCGCGTATCTTAGGAGCGCCTCCACCCTCCGTTACCACCTCGAAACAACGCACCTTGTGGCTAACCGAGTTAACGTTGCTGCGAAGCTAACGGCTTTGCTAAGTACAACCAGGCGGTGTCGCCAAAGCATGTCCGACCTCAGAAACGAAACGTGGACGTCCACGTCGGACAGGTTGGCCGGATCACCGGTGAGATGTCTCGCTGTGGACCGGAGGACCTCCTCCCCTACTTCCGTGGTAGAAGATAGGGGCTTCCAAGAGGCGCTGCGGATGGATTCACCTGATGCTAACGTCCTGGAAGTCTGTCAGCAGCATGATGGTGAGGAGACAACTGGACCCTGCTAGTCTGCCAGTCTGCTGTTTACTTTTTTTCCAGGTCGTTTTTCTGACCGAAACGGGAAGGTTTAGAGTTCTGTTTTAGTTTTTTTGTTTTTCAATACTTGGGCATTTTGGGCCAGAATCTCCTCGTTTGCTTTCTGCACTCCATTGGTCTGTATTGTAGACCGAAGGGAACGTGAAGAAGAAGTTCAAGCTAATGTGCAGAATATTGAATCACTCATCAATCGAACAAAGACGTTTTTCAAATGTTGAAATGCTATTACTTTTTATTTCATGAAAGAGAAATCCCTTTAAATAATAAATAAATTATTAGGTACATTTTTAACTGAGCCACACCCCCAAAGTATAGATGTAGTGATACTTTGATAAAGAAAATGCTGAATTTGGGTCACAAGGTTAATTTTTTTATTGCATTTGAAATCACCACCTTTGGATATAGAAAAAAAAGAGTGCTATATTTTTGTCAGGTCCAGATAAACACACAACAGCAGCGAAAGCTTTCCTCTGACTTAAACTCGTCATGGACGACCCATGAGCAGCTTGGGGGTCAGAGTCTTGCGCCACAACACTTTGATAGGCCAGGAGGAGCTCGGGAATCTGACCAGGATCTATTGCTTGCAGGACAACCCATCTGCTCTTACCACCTGAGCCGAGGCACCCTCCGTTTTTTCCATTTGTCTGGCCAGTAGCATCACGACAAATACATTTGCGCAATTTCCAAATCAGGTGGTGCAGTGGTGCAGTGGTTAGTGCCTCACAGCTAGGGGGTCCTCGGTTTGATTCCAACGCGGGGGGGCTTTCTGTGTGGTGTCTGCATGTTCTTCCCATGACTGCGTGGGATTCCCGGTACAATTCGTGACCTTCTGCTTCTCTTAGCCTGTCGGAGTTTTGCAGAGCAGGACACTGAACCCCTAACTACTCCCCGGGCGCAACCCAACGGCAGCCCACTGCGCATGATTCATCCGTGAAGGGTTAAATGCAGAGATCAACTCTCCACAAGGGATTAAAAGAGTATTCAAAAGTCCACACTGTCATCTTGAACCATGTTTTGTGGAGAGAGATGAGATTCTGCTGGCGAGCCTGTTGGCTGGCTCAGTAACACCAGCATTTTTTAAACCCCAATAAGGATCAGGAAGCCATACACTCTGTCCGTTATTGTTGTGAGTTCCAAGAAAACTGACGACCACTGACCACAGTAGTGTTTAAAAACGGCCCTCCGCAGTCCTTAAGAAGTAACTGGTAATGTGTGCCTGGCCTATGACTTCTACTAATTATCAGTTTGTAGAGGAGGCGCTAAGATGGTTCCAGGGACTGAGGTGCAAGTTCTTCTGCTGTCCAATGCACAAAGAAACGGCCTCGTTCCTGAAAAGGTTCAGCAAGGAGTGCTGCAAAAAGTTCCTACAGTGTGACAGATGCTTGGCCGCAATGCTAAAAGGATAGCATTTTTGTCGGGAGCCAGTAAGTAAGAAGAATGTTGCACCAAATGCTTGCAGTAGCATTTGTGTTTAGAATATGGGGGTTGTACAACTCAATGTAGATATATTTGCAGAAAGGGTTGGCGGAGGTCACGTGGGTAACTAAGACTATGAGGAAGATCGAGATTGCGACCGGACAGGGCGGGAGCAATTTTCCGAGGGAAACCTCACACCTACCTTTTTGCGTCTTGTATTCAAATATCTCGGTTTCCCGCCCGGGAGTAAAGTGTCCGAAGTAGGTGCAGTTTTCGTCTGTGAAAACAAAATGAACATGTTAGCGCACCCTGAGTCATCGCCCTCTGAGATGTCTAGTTACAGTCGGTTCCCTTTTTGGTCCCGATCTGGTATCCTGGACAGCTGCAGACCACGACGACATGGTTCGCCTAATTTTTCAAGTGAGCCTCTCACGACAACTCCTTCGTGCCGTGAGCTGTTGCTGCGACGTGTTACACGTCTTCATCTCACATAGTTTTTACCAAAGTATCCCAGACCCTAGACACGCCAAGCATCGTGTTACCACTAAAATGGCAACGTGCGGCCGTCTATACCCCTCTTTGTTGCTTTACGGTCCGAAGTGGACGGGGTTACAGCAGGTGCCCCGTTCATTTGCTCCACAGCTGAGGTGATAAACCTTCTGGGATTTGCACAAACCAAGCCAGACCCTGGTTTGGTCACAGAGCGGCGTGGCGTGCGAAGACGACATTTTTAATTGGGAGTTCACCGCCGGCATTAGTTCCCTGTCAAAGGTTGGTCAGTATAACGCTCATGTCACATGTCTCTGAATGCACAAGGGTGCCTCCTGAGTAACCCCACAAAAATTTTGCAGCTAGTATGTTGACAGGTGACTCGGAATATTTACAGTGTCCGTATCACACTGGATTACCGTGGCGCTTTTTTTTTTATGTCCTGCGAAAAAAACCTTCCCTGTAAACGATCGGGGCGATGCCACGAGGTCCACACCACACGCACACGCCGATGTTTTGACCGCCGGCTGTTTCCAAACAGTCTGCGGCGTCGCTGAAATGCGTTCATGTGACAGTGTGTCTCGCTTCATACCCAGTTAGAACTAGATACTCCGTGGCGGGATGGAATGTTTCCCTTACGAAGCAACTGATGGAAAGGGATTTCGGGCTGCACGGTGGTGAGAGGGTGAATGGTTGTATGCCTTTTATATGACGTGTCAATGAGGGGATGAATGGTTGTATGTCTCGATATTCCTCTCCTTTCGGCTGGTCCCTCTATGAAATGTGAATGGTTGTATGTCTCTATATGACGTATGTCTGTATGACATGGGAATGACAGGGTGAATAGTTGTACGTCTGTGCTGTGTGAATGGTTGTGTGTCTCTCGATCGCGTATGAATGAATGAATGAGTGAATGGTTACATGTCTGGATATGAAGCGTGAATGAGAGAGTGAGTGGTATGTCTCTATATCATGTGAATGCGGTATGTCTATGTCCTGTGAATAGTCGAATGTCTTTATATAGCGTGTGAACAAGAGGGTGAATGGCTGTATGTCTCTAGAGTGAGTGAATGGTTGCATGTCTTTATATGTTGATATTAGGTGTTTGGATGAGAGGGTGAATGTCTGTATGTCTATATGTAGTGCGTGGCTGAATGAGTGAGTAAATGGTCACATGTCTTTTTCTTCTTTCCCTTTCAGTTGCTCCCTATATGAAATGTGAATGACAGAGTGAATGCTTGTACGTCTCTATACGTGGCCTTGCGATCAACCGGCGACGGCTCCGGGGTAACCCCCCCTTCCCCCATCCATCATGCAGGATAAGCGGTCGAGATGAATGAATGATTGAAACTGGTTTGTGAAAGTGTTATCTCAAAGGGAAATAATATTAACCAATATGATACAATTTGATTGAAGAGTCTTTAACAGAAAGGGTTGTTTCTTTCTAAATGCAACCCCCCCACCTCCGTGATTAACAGGCCAGAAAGACAATGAATAGATGAACCAATCATTCTTAACCGTTTTTAAAGCTCATTCTGGGGGAGCAGTATTTCTCAGCTTTTTGTCGCTTAGGTGTCCACAACGGTTGCGTGGCCCTCACAGCCCACAGGCCGTCGTAGCGGTTGCTAAAAGAGGTGACGATAACCTCCCTTGTGTTTAGTCGGCAGTCAGCAGCTGCACGCGCCAGGGGAATTTCGGCAATGTCAATGTGTTTGACCACCGCTAAGCAGAGTGTAAGCCGATTTTTATTGTTCTCGTTACACACTTGTGACACAATATAAATACAAACCGTGGTAGTGAATTCGTTGCTCATTTGAGGGCTTATATTTCACGCTATAGGCTTATTTTCAGGAGTATTTTTGCCCTGAGCCACCCTGCACGCAAACTTCTTGGAACGTCTCGTGTCAGCTGCGTGGACCCACGAAGCTGCGGGGGAAAAGTCCCCGTGGGAGTGTTTGCTTGGGACGTCAGGGCTCCTTCAGGTGGCCCTGTCACTCAGAGGGAAGCTGGGCTCGCCCCCACCCGTGGCCGCCACCCCAGACAGCTGCTTATTTGTGTCGGCTATATTTATACTTAAAATGAATGCTTGCCGCACACTTTGCACGGCATTTTGAGGAGGCGAAGTAAAGGCTTTTATTTGGCGTCTCCTGCTTACAACAGAACCCAAAAAGTCAACGTTAAGCTATATTTTAGCTGGCCGCTGCTCCGCAAATGAAATCGCTTGACATTAAAATCCCATCCACTTCCAAGTCTCAGCTACACACGGAAGGCCCCGCCAAGCGTGGGCCGAGACGGTAACCCATATTTTCCCGATGAGTGTTTCTCAGGGATGTCCTCATAAGCTCTAGTAGCTCTGCTTTGGGTCACAGCTTGACACCTCTCTGAAGAAACGGAGCCGCGATAAACAATAATGTTCCTATCCAAATATAGCGATGGGATGTGGTGGAAATCCCGCAGGTTGATGGAGCTTCACTGTCCTGCCGCGTCGGTAAGCGTAAATTATAAAACGTAGTCAGGAACCCTGGCAGACCCCGCATGCCCCCCCCCCCTCCCCCCAACCTGTCAGAATACAACTGGAAACCTCCTCACCGCATCGCATCATATAATATCCCTCCGTTGTCCCAAGTTCGGGCCGGATGGCAGGCGCGATGCATTGCGAATTAATCTAACACATAATTAATTGAATCTTACATTCATCGCGTGACACATGTACGATGTGCCGAAGTGACCAATTTAGCGTGGAAAGCCCTGTGCGTGTGAACGCGTCGAGACAGTTTTGTTTGCTCAGCCTATCGACCAGGTTGCTCAACAGACCGGTGTTGCAAAAAAGCTACCAAAAAAAAAAAATAATCCCCTGTTACCGCTGGGTGATCATTATCGGATGGCGACTCTTTAATGCTCCTCGTCAGTGCTGTGCCAAGTGTTTACTATTTGGTTGATTCCGAGAAATTCGCATGAAGGATAAACGCAGATCGTTAATTTAGTGCGATGTTTTACCCTCTGCTGGAGATATTCATGAGGTGACCGAAGGTTGTTTTGAGTAAATGCACAGGAGGTCTGCAAGCTCACAACCGTCTGACTTTGCAAATAAACAACCAGAACGGAGGTGCTAACCTGCACAACGTAGATGTTTGGGTCGTAAAATGTAGTCGTCCATTTTTGACATATCAGAAGGACGCTTCTACAGCCGCGCCGCGGCTTCCATATCTTGTGCACCCCGGACTGCACCGGAGCCACTCGACCGGCATGTTGACTGCAATCCGAGGCGCAGGGAACACACAGGGGAATGCAGGCCACTGGAGACCAACACTCCTCCGGTCTACACGACAGGAAGTGATCGGGAGGAGATTTAGAGCCCTCTCCGTGTGTTTCACAGCCACGTGGACACATGGTTACTGCAATCCAATCGTTACCATGGCTACAGGGAGCAGCCCGTGGCCGGCACCAGACCAGAAACTTGAGAGAAGTGGGAATTCAACCCATAAGCTAACTCGGACCAGATACATAAATAGATTGATAAATAGTCCATAAATACCGAAGGGAAATTAGGTTGCCATAGCAGTCAAGTACACTGGCACATTATGAGGGTTGCGATGGCATAACCTAAAATAAAGAGACTGGTATCAAATCAGGAGTCAAATATGTATACAGATGAGATACATATGGGTAAGAATAAATATACAGATTGAGATGGCTAAAAAATTGTGCGTATTAATTATAGTGCTTGTGTCAGTCATAAGTTTTCATTTATATACCACATGTTTTATAGATTAGAATTAATGTAGTAATTATTGACAGTAGTATTAATAGTAAACATTTGGTGTTTGTGGTTGCTGGTACAGGCGAGCAATTAGGGAGGATTCTTGTAAACATAAAATAAGGTTAAGCTTATTTCAAAAATTCAGATGTTTGGAATCCCAATATCAGTGAATCGGTACAGATGTGATTCGCTTCGAAAGACCTCGTGTGAGGCCAGGAGTCGCTTTGTTATAATTCACTGGTAGGTCTAATGGGGACTGGCACACCAGAGCTCAGAGCTAACCGCAGGTCGAGGCGTCATGGAGGACCCAGATGTTGTTTATACCCTCAACCTAACGTCTGCCACGTGGAGCGTGAGCAGGGACCCTCGCCCCTCACACCCGGGCTCCATCACAAGTTCCCAAACCGGGACAAAACCTTAAAAAATTAAAGATTAAAAGTCTTTTCTATTGGGAGCAAAACGGGGAATCGGCAGAGCCAATCCTGCTCGGGGTCAATATCCCATTGTATTTTATGTAGCGTCAAGGAGCAACGGCGCTTTGAATTTAGAAGTGTGTTTTCTAGCCTCAGATTTAAAACAGAACTGTTAGAGACTATTAAAAAAAAAAAAAAAAAGAAAAAAAAAAGTCACACGAGTTCCGAGAGGTGTTTTGTTTCTTACCTCCGGCCTGAGAGATGGGTCCGCAGCCATGCCCCTCCTGGTAGTTCTCCGAGCTGATGTAGATGTGCTTCTTGCAGAGCCTCCACAGGCCAAAGTGGGCCGCCTCGCAGGTCTGGTTGAGCTTCTCTATCTGTGGGCTGAGCACTGCCCAGTAGTCCGTTACCACTGCTGTGAACATGCAAGCCATACCCACCAGCAACACCAGAATAGCAATCTTGATTTTAATGCTCTTTTGCATGGTTCCGGGTTGCGCGAGCTCTGCTTTATTCTTCCGAGACGACAAAAATGCCTAAATCGTACGGCATGCGGGGAGGACGCGCCGGTCTGTATGGAAGGATACGACTGCCTCGGACCTCTTAAGTCGTGTCTCCCTACCTCCCTCTCAACTTTATGCCTCTCATTGGAAGAAAAGGGGCCAGACCGCTCTGTCTTAGTTTCCAAACCCCCCTCTCCCTACTCACCATCAGTTGCTCTACCACTGAGAAGCTTGAGCGCAACAGCTGTCGGGAGAGATCAGCAAAGTTGATGACCAAACCAACTGTCGGGCCACGGCGGGCAGTGGATGTGCAGCCTGCTGCGAGTTATTGTAGGTGCTTTGAATGGGTGGGGGGACAGCGTGCTATAAATGTGACCAGTGAGTCAAGTTGTCGGGCAGCCGGCTTATCCGGTTACAGTGTCAGAGGGTGGAGAGATGCATAACATGCCATAATTAGAGGAGCCGTATAAATTATTTTTTCTCACACAGTACTATCGCACACAGATGCGCATATTTTCACATCAGAGCTGCAAATGTATATTTATACCCACGCAGTGCATATTCTGTACATCCATCCGTCCATCCTCTGCCGCTTATCCTGCACCTGGGGTCGCGGGGGATGCTGGAGCCAATCGCAGCTGTCACTGGCCGAGAGGTGGGGTTCACCCCGGACCGGGCGCCTGTCCATCACAGGGCTGCATATAGGTTCGCTCTCTCATCCATACGTTATCTGGAGAAGTACAGCCATTCACCCTCTCATTCCCACGTCTGGGCATCCAGTGATAATTTTAATCATTCATCAGTCCATTTTAATATTTATTGTAATGTAGCCGCTGTAAGTTTCTTGAGGGGCCTTTTCCAACTTTGACGTTTTAAACGATATGAAAATGGGTCCACTGGACCACGGCTGTCAAACTCGAGGCCCGCGGGCCGGATCAGGCCCGCCAAAGGGTTTAATCCGGCCCTAAAAGATGCCGGGTTTCAGGAGTTTAACTGTCCAGCCCACTGGAGGGAGAGATTTTGAGCTGCTGAAATCAGTTCGACACCCCTGCAATAGACTGGGCTGATCGGCGCTGATCATCCCGAAAGCAGGAACGAAGCAAGTGGATTCCAATCCTTGCGGGTTTCGAGCAGATCGAAGCACCGCCGACGTTTTTCTTCGTGCGCCCTCAAAATCAGAAGTGTCCGCTGATGACATCTTGGGGGGGATAAGAGGCTGCTGTCATCGACACATCACTGCTTTAGCATTTATTAATATCCCAGCGCACTGATGCTAGCAAATCGAGGAAGATGCAAAGACAGTAAGTCCACGTCATAGATTCCTTCAGCTTCATATTTGGGTGTTGTCCTGGACACCTATCTCAAAAATTTGAGACCGTAGAAACGCCACCGGTTTAGATGTCTAACTGCACGTGTAGCAACAGGCCTTCCTTTGCGAATTTCTCTTCTTCAACTGAACTTCAGTTTCTCTGTTGCAGTGATTACATATGAATCATTTTGCCTCCCTGTCCCTGGAAAGGGTCGCATCAGGCATTCCAAAAGGGTTTCGGGTGATTAACTACTGCAAATACAAGCTCGGAGGATTGCGTCTGCATGGATGTCCACGGACGAGCGTTTGTTTGAATGAGTTGTCTTATTGTTGCTTGTCACCCCCTCCCTGCCCCCTTTACATCTAATGTACGCAAGAAACGACAACGTCTGCGTTCAGAAGCGTCTTTGAAATTCTTCGGCTGCAACGATAACTTTTTCGCTAAGTTTGTAGCTTCATTGTTCAGAGACGGCGAGGTGACTTGGAGTCTTCTGCCGGGCTTCCACCCAACCGTTTGCACGGTCGCAGACTAAAGGTGGGAGGAAATCATTTGGAGTTTTACAGGAGTTTTACTGGAGTCGCTGCGCCCTCCCGTCACCTCGGCCCTCTGTATGAGCTGGAAATCTGATCGGTGTTCTCCGAGTCTTGGGCTTACCACAATATCAAATGTGTTTGACATTATTGCAGGCGGTGAAGCAACACCATCGACAACCAACAGAGGAGCTCTGATGAAACCAGAAACAGGAAACCTGGTAGACAAACAATCACCAGAGCGGGATTGGCAGCAGAGGCGGTAAATGTTGGCCGTCCCGATCAGTGTGTAGCGTCCGGAAAGAGGAGCGTAATGGCGGCGCCGTGGGCAGAACAGCCCGGCTTGGACCATGTCGATTCCCCTGCGTATCACGACCGAGTGGGGAAGGAAAAGCGCTGGAGTGAAATAGCTGAGGCTCCGCAAACACCCGCTGAAAACATTGCACGGTGAGGAAAAAATCTAGTTGTAGTTTTGTAATTAGTGACCCTGTAAGATTCACAGTCTTTGTAAAATCTCAGTCGGGGGCCGGAAAGTCTCGTCCTCAGTTGTGAGCAGGTGTGAGATTTCTCACAAGTCTTTTCCAAGCCTTCTGGTGTCTGAGTGCCTTCAGTCGTATACAAGCGGATAGAAACCACAAGATTCTCAGTATGTCATTTTTCCAGTGAAGAGCTAGCGGGGATGCACCGCGCTCACATAGAAGAAATCCCTCAAAAGTAAACGAGTGAGTAATTCCCTTTTAGCTCGGGCCGCGGTAAAACAAAGTTGTCTCCCTGTGTTTATCTTTCCCCAGCCTTGGCCCGCTCTCGTGTCTCGTTGCGAGTGTCATGGCCTACTTCCCGGCCGTGTCAGCGCATAATGCAAAATAACGCAAAATGTAAATACCCTCGCGGCGTAAAAGCACAGCACGAGAGAGCCACACCAAACCCCGCGCGCTGGCAATTTCAATATCCAGGTTGTCACTGTCCAACCAATGAAATACATTGACGCCTGTCAGCCCATTTGCAGAAACGGTAACACTGCCAACGAAACCTCACAGGAGCGGCAAACACGTGGTGTCGGGAGTTGCGGCCTCAGCATCTTCCTCAAGCTCCACCAGCCAAACCAGTAAATGAAGTAATCTGAGTATTAAGTGAACTGATTTGCAACTTGCAACTTGATTTGTTTTATGGGGCATCGAGTCCCAGTTGAAGTGCAGAAGGGAGCGGCGGTTCCAAGCAGGTCGGACGAGCAGGAATGGAGAGGCCAGGTTGGGTAGGCATTTATGGGTGAGGAGCAGTATTTTGAAGTTAATCTTAGATTCTACGGGCAACAGGTGGAGCTGTTGAAGGACTGGGGGGGGATGTGTTTCTCTGAGGGGGGAAATCTGGAGGTGCCGGGGTTGGTGGAGGGACGGAATGGAAGATTTCCTTTAGAAATCATTGTCTTTGTTCCCCCACTGCTCCAACCTGGTGTTCTCACCAGCTGTCCCTGCAATTTACGACGTCAGCTGTGCTCTGGTCACCTCCTGTCACCTTCTCGGTCTCCCTTTTTATTCTCTGCAGTCTCATATGGCTCATGGTCTTCCTAGAGCTGGCCTTCAATCATGAGATTGAGGGCCAGCTCTCATGAAACTCCCATTAGTACAGCATTACTCTCCCATACTCCCCAATTCTTGTTGAAATCTTCTTGTTGTGGCAACTGGACTTGAATTCCTTCGCTTGAAGGCGTTTCACCGGGTTATGGACGAGAACGGTAGCAGCGTGTTGAGTGAGGACGACATTGTGTAGGTAGAACCCGGTGAACTGTATGATATTATCAATGTCCCCGTGATGTACTCGACATTTTTTCGGTCCACGACAGTGCAGTTCCCATACAAGACCATACAACTGCTCAGGAGTCTCTCGGTTGCACTGCTGTAGAAGTTCACCAGAATGGCTGAAGACAGGTGGTGTTTCTCCGGAAGATGAAGCACCGGTGAGCCTTCTTGACCAACGTGGAGGTGTTGGGTCCACTAAGATGTGGATCCTCAGGAACTGTAACCTGGAGATGTGGTCGACACTCGTCCTTGATTTGGATGGGGTCATGGGTGCCTCGTCTGTACCTGCTGAAGTCCAGCTGAGCTCCCCTGTCTGTTAAGGAGTCAGTTGTTGTCAGCACACCACGTGGCCAGGCGCTTAATCTCTGCCCTGTCGGATGTCTCGCCGTTGTTGCCGATCGGCGTGGGGTGTCGTCGGCAAACTTGATTATTGACTTGATTGTCGTGAGTGAAGATGGAGTAGAGCAATGGGCTCAGCACACCTCCTTGGGGTACTCCTGTGTGGAGTCTGATGATGGTGGTGAAATGTAGTCCAGACAGAACTCTATGGTTAATGTGCAGCTCCTGCAGAGTCCCGGTTTGTTGGAGAGACGTTCCAGTTGGTATCCTTGAGCTTTGAGGTGATGCAAAGTCGGTGCCACCCATGATAGAGCGCGGGAGAAGCACCGCTCCAAATTTGAGCTTTGCAAATGTGTCAATTGATGACTGTGTCAACACCAGATACAGGAGATGGCCTTAACTATGAGTAGGGAAGTCCATGAGTCGATGATATCCACTCATTGGTGGAAGGAGATCCAAGGGGCTGTAATGCAGCGCATTCAAATAAGTCAGAGACCTGATCTATTTTTCCCCCACGACCCAAGTGGTGTTACAAAGTGGTGCCACACAGCAGTGATACTCGCAACCTTGTTAAGCATTGAAAGACAACACAACCTGACACTTCTAAAGAGGCTGGACGTCTCCATGGAGACAACCAGCGAGCCTCTGAACCTCCTGCACCACTTGCTAGCTGTGGGAAGATACTTCAGGAGAGTGGCGTGAAAGCCAGAGGACATCCACGTACAGGAGACGGTTAATGTGTAAAATTGAATCTACCATTGTTTTATTCAATTACCCAAAGTTTGCAGCCGTCAACTTTAGTTGACAAACATAAGGATTCGCAAACCTTTGCTGCATGTATCAAAAAATACACAAGTTAGAATTCTTAGAATATGTCGGGTTATAAATGAAGCATTTCTAGAACAGCAAAATATCTTAAATTGTCTGATAAATTATATTGTAATCAATGTATTTTCATCCTGTTTTTATTCAGTTTATTCATGTTATCATTTCACAAGCATTTCTTTCGAGTATTTCTATTCATGACTTTATATTTGTATAAAATATTTGCCTTGCAATAAAGTTATTAACAAACACTGAGTCATGTGTTTTTTTTTTTTTTTTTTTCTTTCTTTTTTTTTTTTTTTTAAGTCAAGTCAGGTTTGCAGAAACCCAACATTCCTCCATGAAGCAGCACTTTGGGGGGGAAACAAGAACCAAGGTTCCGAGGGCGGTTCCACGGGGGGGGCGAAA
>CAAKHD010000732.1:3965-16127 GCA_901007705.1 Fistularia tabacaria
TTAAAAAAAAAGAAAACAAAAAAAAAAAAAAAAAAAAAAAGCAAGCATGTTTAAGACGTAAAAATAAAAATAAAATTCAAGAGCGCATTTCCTACCCTGGACTTGAATGCCAAGAGGATCTTGGGCAGAAAGAGGACCAAGCATTTCAGCCCGATGGTGAAGTACTTCAGGACAAAGTCTGTGATGCCCACCGCCCAGATCAGGTCGAAGAAGTCAAAGCTGCTGAGGTTGGGCTTGGCGAAGATGAGGCTGCAGGATAGAGACAGGGAGGAAAAATGTTCGGTGGACGACTGAGGATCCCTCGGAAGACGAGACGCGCCGGAGCTGATGGAAAACACTGTGAAAACAAAACAAGCACAGGACGGAGACGCTCCCCGAGGGCGAAACAAAATGGCTCCCGCGGCAGAAGTTGATTGGAAAACTCAGCAGAGATGCGGGAACAAAGGGACGGCGGCCGGAGGAGGGTGGGCGGCGGACACGCGGCCGACAACACGGGCGCGCGCACTACCTGTTGTGCAGCTCCTCGTGACTGAACGTGTAGTAAATGTACACGACGTTTCCCACCAGGAACAGGACGATCCACAGGGCGACAAAGATGGAGCGGTCCTCCTGCAAGACGAAACGGCACCGTTACAACACAGAACCTTGAGTCTTACAGAGACTTAGAGAGAAAAAGGCCGAGCTCTGCACATTGAATATTCTCATTCGATGCATTTCTGTTGTGTCTGAGAGCAGGTTAGCATCGAGAGAATGACCCTTTCCCACCTTTTGACTCGCTTCATTTCTTATCGTCTTTATATTAATATATGATTCACTGGGATTCATTTTTGTGATTGGTTTAGCTATCACATATCGAATGACCATAAAGGAATTACCTTTTTTCCCAGACTATTGAGCGCACCTGAATATAAGCCGCACCGGCTAAAAATGAACAAATAGCTATAATAATTTGTACATATATAAGCCGCAGGTGTCCAAGTTGTAACATGAGATATAAAGATGTTACACAGAAACAATATTGTTTACTTTGAATTTAATACATACCATAACATCAACAAATACGTACCGGCAATGCTTTTTTCCGAACGGTGCCGGAAAAACGGCTGATTAAAAAAGATTAATAATAAATAGCACAAGGAAAAGTCCTTCCATCCATCCACTTTCTATCCACGCTTTGTCCGACTCCAGCTGATCGCTATCTTTGTCTTCCTCCTGCGCTCTAAAACCATTAAAGTCGTCTTCTTCGGTGTCGGAATTGAAAAGGGGTGAAAACACCTCGGCCGTCTGCTCTTTGTGCGTTCGCCCAGTCTTCAAGAACATTTTCAAGTTCGGGACATCTACTTTTTTTTTTAACCTCTGAAAGCTCAAAAACAAAATCCATGAATTAGCCGTATCGTTGTACAAGCCGCAGTGTTCAAAGCGTGTGAAAGAGGCAGCGGCTCATAGTCCAGAACGTACGGTACAACTGAAATAACCAATTGTCTCTGATTTTGTGGTGGCTCTGCTTTCACGATGACTCTTGTGTTCGACAGTTCAGGAATTACATTTTCAGGAAGGTCAGAAGCTCGACGAGCCGGGGGTCGGACTGTCGCTCACTACCGCCCCCTCCAGGAACAATGTGGTATAACAAGGATGGATAGGTGTTTGCTTGAAATTGAACTCCTCATTGTGATGTGGTTTTGCAACAATGGCAGAATGATGTAACGGAGAAGTTTATCTTTTACCCTATTTCAGTAAAATGTCTTTTCCCGCAGCCCTTTTAAGCAAGCGTATGAAGGTTTTTAGGCGAAATCGCATCACGACTTGCCGATGGATGGCCAAAAACGTGCCCCGCGAGTTTTTGAGGCTAAGAAATCTGATCAGCCCGCCCTCGGGAGCCAAAGTGGACCTTTACGCCAAATTTGAATAAAACACCCTCCAGGCCTTTTCAAAATATCCCAATCAAAGCATGGGACAGATGGATGTACTGTAGGAAGAAGCTGAGCGGGAGATGCCTGCGAGCCACGGCCGCCGCTGCCAATTCTATCACCCATCAGTTAACGGTTACATAATGTTTCCTCAAAGTTAAGTTCTTTTTTTGGAGAGAGTACACGCGGCCCTCTCTGTTATCGTCTTCAATCTAAAGTTAGTCAGTTTCACTTGCTATTCCTGCATATCTTGGTTTAAACCACTTAAGCTGTGACGTGCTCACACTGCGGCTGAAGGAAAGGTCAGAATTGATTGTGTGTATCATTATATCCAACAGGTTTCAACTTTATGAGGATTGTAACCGCAGCATTTGTAAAAAAAAAAAAAAAAAAACCCACACCGTCGGGGGAAATACATGAGGCCGAGGCAGGACTTCTTTTCAAATCGAAGATGGATTAATTCCCTTTTAGCAGTTTAAATTGGCTCTTTGGACTTAATTTTTCAACCTTATTCATTCATTATCAATAGCGCTTATACTGCACTCAGCAGGGGCGCTGGAGCCTTTCCCAGCTGACATTGGGGCCACAAGGCCACACACAGAGACATAAAAAGCTTTCACCCTCATGATCACAGGTCCTATAGACAACCATTTCCACATCATAGAGACAGAGACATAGAACCATTCACTTTCTCATCCACGTGTCAAAGACAACCATTCACTCTCATTCACACATCTTATAGACAACCATTCACGTGTCACACACACATACAAGATTGGATGAAATCGTGCTAAATTTTTGCCGTGTTTCTTAAAGTCTTGCAAGCTGCTCCGGGACAAAGCTTCCGTCACTGTATTGACATTAAAACTGAAATTCTTTACCCGTAATGACACTTGGTGCTTAAAGGTGGAGTTGGCGTAGGCGAAGGTGCTGGCCATCCCCACACACACGGCGATACCTGCCGGAGACGTTCATCATCATCATCATCAGCATCATCACCATGTTCAAGCAGTTCTATGTCCTTTCGACAGAGCATTAAAATAACAGTAGTGATTTACCAAGTTTGTGCTGGAAGCAAACTTTAGCCAGCAGGATGAGGATAAAAGGGAAGCCCCTTTGCAGCCAGGTGACCACCGCCTTCAGCTCAGACAAAGCAGGAGCCGGGGTCGACGGGTCCTCCTGGGCCTCCTCCCTGGAGCCGTGCCTATCCGAGCTGGCCGCCGTCGTGGCCTGCTGGAGCAGGGAGGAGGTCCTGTGCTGCAGGGGCTGGTGGTGGAAGTGGTGGTGGTGGTGGTGATGGTGGTGCGGGGGCGGGCGGGGGAGGAAGGGTCCGCCCTCCGAGCGGTGGGGGCCCCCTTCTTCCCTGGACGACGCAGTCATCTGGATGAAGACCTCGGGGGGCGAGCCCAGGACTAAGCTGGCGGCCTGGAACTGGGCAGAGGACACCGAGGCGGAGGGGACTCCCACCAAGCCAGAAAAGAGCTGCTGCGGCGAAGCAGGCGTGTCGGGTTTCAGGCAGTCAAACACACCACCCTCATCCAGACTGCTCTCCGATCCCAGGGTTTGGCTACGACTCCTGATTGTGGAGGGAGGGGCATGCAAATGTTCATCTGTCCAGAAGTTGCTTTTCTGTTATCATTTATCCAAAAGTGTATCAAACACAGACTTGTGGCGTGTACTTTAGCTTAATGAACAGTGGTCTATGTAGAATTAGACCTTCGGGACATATCTCTTAAACACGTCATCTACCTGTGCTTTTATATTGTATTTTTTTTCTGTCATTTTGGGTTAAACCCTGTTTGATTTTGACAGTTCTTTACTAATTTATGATATTGCTGCTAAATTATAACCTGAAAGCAAAATATCAAATTAAAGTGACAGGAAAATTAGCAAAGCAAAACTTGTTTGCACAATATAATATTCCCTTTTCTACATGCTCTCTTTGCCATGTGAGAAGATTTTTTTAGCTTTTACGAATTAAAAAAAAAAACACGATAATGAAAAATATTGGGTCTTGATAATCTGTGATTCTTTTAAATACCTATGTGCGCTGTAACAGAGAGGATTGAAAATGGCATTTTATCCAGCCTTCTGTGTCACTGCACTTGATTAAAACCAGATTTTTATATGGTGTGTATCTCCATTCATGGACACCATGGCATTCTGTCATACTGATGCAAATCTGCACTGCGCCACCGTTACAAGCAGTCATCATACATTCGACCTGATAGAAGTTAAAGATAAGTCCGCTCCCACACCTTTCAGAGGGCATGCCATCCGTGTTGCTGCTGTGTCTCCTCTGCATGGCACACTACTCATCACATGGGCCGGCCCTGAAAACACAAATGCATACATGCATTAATGGGCTGCTGTAAATAAATTAAAAAAAAAGCATTTGTCTGATATACATAATTACCATATTTAATTAACAACTACCCCTTCCACCCCATTTCATTAATTCCAGAATATATGAATATGCAAATGCATTAATTGCAGACGTGAAAACAGCTGGACACATGATATGTTATGCTTCAATTTGAGGCCCATTATCAGTGCTTGTCACTCCTACCGCTGTGCCGTGCTGATTTTCACTGCGCAGGTGTGATTATTGCCTATCTCTGCGCAAAAACATCGACGGGGAAACTCAAATTAACAGAACCACTGATGCATTATGATAAATAATATGCTATTCTCAACAGAAGTGTTTAATACGGTAAATCAGGGAATGATGCAAAGACAGACAGATCCTCTTTACACTTGAAGCCAGATTGAATGGCAGTGTCGATTTAATATTTACTTAGATCTTTCTAAAATATATTTCCAGCTATGAGAAGAAGAACCGTGATTTTGATCCACCTGACAAAAGCTGTGAAATAGGACAGACATCTAATATCATTATCAGTATTATTTCGGAGAGAGGAGTCAGGTATTTGTCATGCGAACTCGGGCAAAAGCATCTTCGCATCTCCTGCGAAGGGCTGCATGGCTGTGTGCACGCTGGAGCCGTGGAGGAGGTGTGAAGCCCTCAGAGATCGAGGAGCACCTGTGTGACTGATACTGATGCTGCTGCTGGTGAACATGGAGGATGTCTGCCAGAGAGGCCGGTCTCTGTGTATGCATGGGTGTGTACAGTCGGATGGACGTGTAACGTGATTTATTTATTTATTTACTTTACCTGAACGACTGCGGCGAATTGTCTTCCGGCGGTTTTCATGGCTGCGGGAGTCGCCGGGCCGGTTAGCCGCCGCCGCCGCTGCTTCTGCTGCCGCCGTTACCGCCGCCGTTGTTGTCCGAGGCGCCGACCGAGGAGGGGGGCGGGGCGGGGCTTGTGACGTCACACCAGGCGCGCGTCACCCAATCAGCATCGTCCTCCTGACCCATCACATCCGCGTTGGACGTTTGTTTTGCTGATGTTGGATGTCAGGAGACGCGCTGGATTAAAGGGGGGAGAGAAAAAAACACAGCGTTCTTGTTATTTTGTAAACTGGAATTATCGATTTTTCCTCTGGATTCAAGACTGAGCCGCTTCATCGCGATAGTACTTTCAATTTTTGTATCGTTCTTTTTTCAAGTGAGAGGATCTAAACCTGGCACAACTGGCTAACGCTAACGCTAGGTAGCAGCATGCTAACAAAGCAGTCCTTTAAAATCACCTCTGGGTTCCGTCACAGCACCGCTTTCCTTTAACATCACTTAACCACATCTCTTGCAGCTTGTGGTGGATGTCCGTTAACGAATAACACCCCAACACCCTGGTGTTAGGTTGCATATATCGTACTTGACAGAGGAAACGCACCGGGCGTTAGCTTAGCTTAGCACATATCATTTTGTATCGGCGGACGACATATCAGGCAGGGACTTGAGACCCAGGTGGAGGTTTGATGTTTTGGACTGTCCCCCCCGGCGTCTCACCAAGAAAGCCATGCCATGATGGTGCTGCGGCGACTACTGAGAAAGCGCTGGGTGCTGGGAGTGGTCTTCGGACTGTCTCTGATCTACTTTCTCACCAGCACACTCAAACAGGTACAGGAAGTCTAGCCCCCCTAAGAGAATGTGTCGTGGGTCGAAAAGGTGCATAGCGAGTGTTGACAGTCCACTGACGGGTGTCCAGGCCCATAGAGCCGGTTCTGCACACCACCGGCTTTAGACATGGGGCCTGTGACTGCAGAAGGGTGAGAAAAGTGTCGACTCAGCTTTTACTCCCAGGGCAGTTGGCTCTGCTGCATTCTGAGGGATATTTACCAGCTCCGCCTAAGAAGGCCAGCCGTGGAGGTCTCACAGCCTAACACGAGGTTCTGCTTCTCTCTTGAGGTTCAGAAACCTCCTCCAGGACGTCATTTATCCTGGATGGCTTTCGCTGTCTTCAGCATTTGTCCCTCAGCAATCTGAGAAGACAGAAATAAAATGAAAATTGTATCCACTGAGACTTTGCCTGCGGTCTGCATGATACATTTGCCTGCTGAACAGCCAAATCTCTGGTGCATCTGGCCACAGGAACAGTTTGTCCTCTTTCTTTCAAGTTTTTTTTCCTAACAGAAAATAAAAAAAAACAGGCCATCTCACTTCAACATGATGAATAAAAGATGTTAGTAAGCAAAGTATCAGCTCCAAATTTGAATGATGAAAAAAATTTGGACAAAATTATACCCATATGTAACAAAGATGCTCTCGGATCAACATTTTTGCAACACAGCGATACACTTATAAAAGACAAAAATAAAGACGGTTTGCTGGAGTTACTTCTGAGAAATTAGCATGGCTAAAAACATAATTTCACATCAGTGAGAATTGTAGAAATAACCCCCATTGCTTCCTTATCACTGGAAATAACTTGTCAATTTCCCCTGAATGGCATTTCTGAATCTGCTGTCCGGCTGTTGTAGGAGGAGCGGACCATACGGGACCGCACGCTCTTGGAGGTTAGAGACTCGGACCATCGCATCCCGTGGAAAGTCCGTTTCAACCTGGGCAACAGTAGCCGTCAGATATCTCAGTGCCGGAACTCGATCCAGGGCAAGACGCTCCTCACCGACGAGCTGGGTGAGCAGAGCCGCCGTTAAGCACTGCCGATGAAATATGATTGAAATCTACCGACCAAAAGACACTAGGTGACACAGTTTCCGCTGTGGAACCACAAGCTGTGCAGAAAGTCCGGGATTTATTTTTCTTCGATATCAAGACGATTCTTATCCTTTATATCATGCAATATTGTGGTTTGATTCTGAAGACGAGAGGTAATTTATAAAATACACGTATATTTGTGGTCAGGCTGAAAATAAAATTTGAAAAAATGTGAGAGGATTTTACACCAGTTCTCAATTTAAAATGCATTTCAGTTGCATGATTTGAATATCTAGAACCTTTTTTGCAATACATTTTCTTGAGCTTTATTTCATCCTTCTTGTCTTTGCTCGTGTTTTTCAGGTTACGTTTGTGAGAGAAAAGACCTGCTGGTGAATGGCTGCTGTAACGTCAACGCTCCCAGCACCAGGCAGTACATCTGCAAAAGCTGCCTGGCCAATGGCTGCTGCAGCATCTACGAGTATTGTGTGTCTTGCTGCCTGCAGCCAGATAAGGTAATCGAATCAACCCATTGGCTCAATTGTCAGACAAACTGACACTTCCAGTTAAAACCGCATGCAATCATAGCAGGTGCAGGAAGTGAAAGAAATGTATCTGTTCACATCTTGTCTTCTTTCTTATCTGCTCTCAAGCAACCTCTCCTTGAGCGCTTCCTGAACCGTGCAGCAGAAGGCTTTCAGAATCTCTTCACCGCTGTTGAGGATCACTTTGAGTTGTGCCTGGCCAAGTGCAGAACCTCTTCACAAGTGAGTTCACCAGCCATGCCCAGAACAAGTCACTCCCATGATAGTTAATTGTATAATCTGGAGCAATAACGCCAATCTGAAAAAATGTCTGTGGATTTTGACTGACTCTTGAGTTGCCAGTGTCAATTTGGGGATGTGAAATGGCAATGAATCTGTTACTGAAGGAATTATGCAAAAATCTGACATAATTAAAAAGTATGCAAAAAGTAAATGTGAGAAATTATTCCATTACCATTCAAGCAGTTGAATAACTGAATAACGGCTGATACGACAGTTGAGATCAAGAAGTTGGAGGATTTCAGGTACTTAGGGTCAACAGTCCAGAGCAATGAAGAGTGTGGAAAAGAGGTTAAGAAACGGGTTCAAGCAGGTTGGAATTGGTGGAGAAAAGTTTCAGGGGTACTTTGTGATCGAAGAATTTCATCTAGAATGAAAGGAAAGGTTTACAAAACAGTGGTGAGACCAGCGATGCTGTATGGTTTGGAGACAGTGGCAATGAACAAAAGACAGGAGGCAGAGCTGGAGGAAGCAGAAATTAAGATGTTGAGGTTCTCTTTAGGAGTGACCAGGATGGATAGGATCAGAAATTAGTCCATCAGGGGGACAGCTCATGTTAGATGTTTTGGAGAGAAGGTCAGAGAAGCCAGACTGAGATGGTTCGGTCATGTACAGAGGAGCGATAGGGACTATATTGTCAGACAGATGCTGGAATTGGAGATGCCAGGCAGGAGGTCTAGAGGAAGACCGAAGAGAAGATTTATGGACGTAGTGAGAGAAGATATGAAGGTAGTGGGTGTGAGAGAGGAGGATACAGAGGATAGGGTTAGATGGAGGAGGTTGATTCGCTGTGGCGACCCCTGAAAAGGGAAACGCCGAAAGGAAAAGAAAAAGAAGAAGGAGGCTGATACGACAGTTGTTTACACCAAAGCAGATGTTGAAAAGTAGCGGTTATTGTCAAAACAGGCATCTGAGTGGTTGTCATTTTTTTCCCTGAGACCAGTCAAAACCAAGTGTTGAAAATTACAGAGGCAAACAGCACACATCTCCACATGCTCTTCTGGGTTTGTCAGTGTTAAAGAATTTAGGAGCGAAAACATCAAGGGTGCTTGTAGTTTCAAAACCTGGTGTTTTTGTTGGTGCCATTTTTCTAAATTAAAGATGGAACTTTTAAGAGCCTGAAATGAGTCCGCTGTTGTTTTTCGACTTGAGAAGGAAGTTGCTCGATTTCTTTTTTTCCATCCCTCTCCTGATACATGTTTTTTTTATTTCACAGAGTGTTCAACATGAAAATACGTACCGAAATCCTCAAGCAAAGTACTGCTACGGGGAGAGTCCTCCAGAGCTCCTCCCTGTTTGAGAATGTGACTTCCGGGTCAGAAGCAGCCGGAAACACAACGGTGCATCTCGACACCCGGCAGTGCTGGAAGAAAACACTTTGAAGACTGTTCTCTGTTATAGCAGCGGATGGCTGAGGATGCTCAAGGCTCAACCTCAAACTGAACAGAACTTGGATTTTATTTGATTATTTACACTTCATAAGTGCATTAAAGGCTTCATAAGTTCATCCATGATGATCATCAGGTCGACATCGCAGGCAGCTCATCCATCGGGATCCGCTTCAGACCAGTTAATTCCAGACAATAACATTTCATTTGAAAACTAATTTGACAATGTAACAGCTGTTTGTTTCATTTTTAATATTTTTGGTATTTCAAACCATCAAAAGAATGTGTCATTACATTGTATAGTGCATGCATGTGAAACGGCTATTTAATAAAAGTCACTGTGAAACGACACTGGCCGTGATTCCTACTGTGTAACATCTGAAAAACTGGGTCTTTCAACAAGAAAATTGATACCTATCAGACTATATTTGGAAAGCTGCAGCAGCACTAGCTCATAAAGTCCTCAAAGGACACACACAGTGTCTTGAAAAATGCAAAAATCATAAAATTCATCCCAAAGTCAGCTGCTAGTAGACCAAGAGTGAAACGGGGGGTAAAATACAGACGATGAGAAAGATGACAACAACTGGGTTTGATCTGTAGTCGCATTCGTACGCTTAAATGAAATACTGATTTATAATGACGTATTTCCGTCGAAATGTCCAGTGACGTCAGCGCGGGGGATTGTGGGTCTTGTAGTCCTATTCGGCGATTCAGTAAAGGTGACTCTTCATGCCCTCACCACCGCTCCCACTCCCACCCGCCCCGGGCGAAGTGGCCCGTCCACGGGGTGGGGGGTGGAATGGAGGGAAAATACACAAAGTAAAACAATCAATCATTCTGAAGGCTGAGAAAACAAACGTCGGCAATTAGGAGATGTTTCATTGCCCCTTCTGATTCCCCCCCTTGGCAGGTTGATTAATTACCGCCACAAGGGAGCGGCTCCGGTGAGAGCCTATTAAAAAGAAATAACATTTCTAAAAAGGCATTAAAACTTGTCCTCCTTCATACAAGGAGAAGCAGTTTTTTTTGTTTTGTTTTACTTTTAACTTAAAATATCGCTATCGATATAAGGCTAATAAAATGCAGAGGCTGATTAGCTTAGATTAGCCTAGCGCGGAGCAGGTAAGCCGCAGGCATTTCCAGGTAGCTAGCGCCGCAATGCTAGTCACCCTCAAACAGACGAGACAGGAGGGTATTTTCTCAGCGCAGAAAAAAAACACACACAACTAAAAGTTCTGCTTAAAAAAATAAACTTACTTCACACCGGTGGTCCCCGAAAATTCAAATCTATCCGTGACTTCACTTACTCGTCCGAGGCAATTGCGCTGTTAGCAGTGGTTCGAGAGCTCAGTGTACCACCTAGAGGCCAGCACCGGAAGTGCGCCCTGATTTCATTTTTCACCAAAAGCGAGAATATTGCCCTTGGAAGCTAGGAGGCAAAACAATGCTAACGGTAAAGCGATCCGTTTATTTTATCTTTTAACAGTTGTCGCATTTTCTTATATAACTTGGACCTGTGTCCCCAGAAGAAAGACTAAATTTTATTGTTTATTGAACTGTATTAAACTTTTTTTTGTGACGATTCGTCTCACTCTCCTTTTGTATTATCTTGTTTTCGTGTTTGTCCTTTGAGCTTTCGACCCAAAACTTGTAACACAGCCATCCAGAGTAGTGCCGGGCAGACTGCAGAAAAGCGTGACTCCACTGCTTCCTCTCGAACGTGTGCTTGGGCAGTTTGGGCGGCTGCGGGTTCGGGGAGCAGCTGCCTCCCAGAACATCCTTCACGCAGTGCGTAAGCAGGAGGACCATGGTGGTGGTATCACGGATTATTTCATGAAGTTGAGCGTCAGCGGGGTTCAGGTTGTCCCTCTGGTCCTTCAGGATTTCCTCCATGCCCCGGGTCGCGAAGATGAGGCTACACTGAGCCTTCGGGCCGTGGATCGGAGAGTTTTCGTGGACCTGGAGCTCGGGGAAGCCCGGTAACCAAATACCGAGGTCCTTCCCGTTGGCTTCCTCCTAGAAGGGGAAAACCATGCCTGACCTGTGCCCAAACTCAAGACTCAAGATTTTTAATTGTCATTATTCAAGCAAAATTACATTTTGTTGAGAGCTCCTGACTCGACGTATGCATAAAAAAGAGGCACAGGAGTATAAATGAAGAGAGTAGACATAGTATATACGGATTGGAATAGAAAGAAGTGGTAGCAGCAGGATGGTAATGTAATGTATTTAAAGTGCAGTGTATAGGAGGTGTTGGGTGTGTAAGTGAGTGCACACCTATTGTCGCACGGACATCCGAAATGTCCCAAATAATTAAAAAAAATTGAAAAAGGATGTACAATGATATATTTATGGGTGAATATATAGTTCAGAGAATCTCCAGATAGAATATCCAGCTTTCGCTGGAGCGGTTCGCAGCCGAGAGTGAAGCGGCCAGGATGAGGATCAGCACCTCGAAATCCGAGACCACGGTGCTCGACCGGGAACGGGTGGAGTGCCCACTCCGGGTCGGGGAAGAGGTCCTTCCCCGACCCGGAGGAGTTCAAGCATCTCGGGGTCTTTGTTCACGAGAGAGGGAAGGATGGAGCGGAAGATGGACGGGCGGATCGGTGCAGCGTCTGCAGTGGTTCCGCCTCAGCTCTCAATTTCCCGTTCGATCTACGTTCCTACCCTCTCCTACGGTCACGAGCTGTGGGTAGCGACCGAAAGAACGGGATCGCGGATAGAAGCGTCCGAAATTAGTTTTCTCCGCAGGGCCGCCGGACTCTCCCTCAGAGATAGGGTGAGAAGTTCGGCCGTCCGGGAGGAACTCGGAGTAGAGCCGCTGCTCCTCCGCATAGAGAGGAGTCAGATGAGGTGGCTCGGGCATCTGGTCAGGATGCCTCCTGGACGCCTCCCGGGGGAGGGATCCCGGGCATGTCCACCTGGGAGGAGACCACGGGGAAGACCCAGGACGCACTGGAGAGACTATGTCTCTAG
>CAAKHD010000732.1:18475-32650 GCA_901007705.1 Fistularia tabacaria
AGCAACCTCTATCGTTTATACTTAACATGTAGAAAAATAAAGTTTAATTATTAGAAAATAAAACAACTCTGTTATATACTCTACATATAAAAAAAATAAAATTTAATTATTAGAAAATAAAACAACTCTATATCTTATACTCTAAATATAAAAAAAATAAAGTTTAATTCTAAGAAAATAGAACAACTGAGATGTCTCCTTCCAGAACCTTGGACACCTCCTGGGTACAATTCAGCAGGGCTGCTATGACTCTTCTTTCGTACGTTTGCCAGGCGTGAGCGTGAGTCGGGATCGGTTTGTATTCTGGGACTTGCAGGGGGGGCAACTCGACCGATTGGTGATGGAGCAATGTTCTCAAATGATACTTGAGTGTTCTAAGGCTCTGCTTTATATCTGGGATATGATTGTAACAATGATGCATCATTGACGCATTCATCCGCTCAGTGTACACCAGGAGATGGTGGGTTTTGGTGTACACGTCGGCCAGCCCCTTGATGGCGAAGCAGGACTCGTTCGGTTTGAAGAGGTCCGAGGGCGGACTGATTGGCCAGCCGTAACATTCAACCTGCGAGAGACGAAGACCCCTCAGCGTTCGTCTCAAAATCCAAAATCACAGATTTGCGGGGAAAATACAAACGAACGATCTAAAGGATACTTACAGATTGGTTTTGGAGCAATCCCGCCTCATATTTGATGACCTTAACAGTTTCGCTTGCCTGCTTCAGGGTCTTGGAAGCGTTGAAGGAAATGGGACTCGCCATTCTCCACGGGAGCATGACGACAAGAGCTGGGATGGGAAAGGCAGCAGACGTTGCTTTGAAACAAGAACTCTATTAAACTGTCCGAGGGCCGGCGCTACAAGCTACCTCCAGGCCGCCTTCCCCGTCTGGGAAAACGCGTGTTTTATTTTATTAGAATTTTATTCATTTTGCTCAGCGAGAGTCAAGCATATTTTTGCATTTAATAGCAGAAAAAAAACACTTCTTGTTTTGAATGAGCTTTGCTACATGGATTTCGAAGTGCTGCTAATCGTACTTTTACTTCCTCTCCTGACCGCAGATGTTACTTATATGAAGCAAATACTTTATCATCGTGGAAGAAATGAGTTTAGTCTGTTTACTGTTGAAACCACAGCCATGCTTACTATATTCAAAATTGAAACAATGCATTAGTTTCTTATTAAAGGGGCCGACTTGGCGCCGGCATCGGTTTTGATATTTTGTAGACAGAAACGTCAGCTCACACTGAAGATATTTAGACGCTGTCATGAGAATGTTAATTGTAAAATACAAACTGATTGCATCTGCATTTTTTGATGTACCTGTGAGATTAAAACGCTTGCACGGTCCCGGTTGTTACACCTGGGTTTCAGCAAGAGCAGGAAGATTAACTTTCACAATCAGCAGCAGAGGCTAAAGTGGGTTACATCTCGAAAAAAATGACAGAATATTTACCACAGAGCCCTTGCAGTCCCTTTGCCTTCAGGAACATGACGACGGTAGGATGTTAGCGGCCGTGAGAAAGATGAGAGAACTTGCACCTTGCAACTACGGTGAAGCTGCCGGCGTTTTTATAGAGCATTTCAAGTTCTCCGTTGTTTCCTCCCACTGACACTTATCCACAAAAAAAACCCACAAATGATGACCCCATTGATCATCGTCATCTTGTGACTGCATAGTTCCACCTAATAGGGAGATTACATTTTACCCCTCAGAAACTCAACAAAAATTTCTAAACTTTCCTCTGCCAGCAGTCCAGCCATCGAATCGATGTCTGATTTCTTCCATCCCGTATTGGTGATCACGATTGGCATTTTACCTGATTCTCTGTTCTGTAACCCCCCCCCCCACCACCACCACCTCACCTTTCACTCAGTGATTAAAACAAATGAAATAAATCCAATTGTGGCATGACTTTGTTGATGGGAGCCGTTCAATCCCGGCTGTTGTTCCCCAGGGCTCTGTTCCGGGTCCTCTCCTGTTCGCTGCCCACGCAACCCATTCAGCGGGATCTCTTCTTCTATCCGGGTTCAATCTTAATTTGTGAATTTCTAAAATAAACGACTCTACAGTTGACCAAATTCAGACGCAGACACGTACGATTTTTTGTGAACTTGTAGGCATTTTTTTTTTTTTCCTTCGATTTTCAAACAACTTAGTTTTTATTTGCAGGTAATACCAGAATTTACTGTTTCATGTAACAGTGCACTTTACTGCTAATTTGCACTCTATTATCATGAATATTTTGTTAATTTCATATCTCGTGAGATTGTGACAAACGTCTTCTTCATTCCTCTGTATGTCCAGTACGTGCTGAGAAATTGGCAACGAAGCTTTGAATTATTTTTCTTAGAAAATAATCGGGATATTGCCAATATTCTGCCTCCCACTCAGTTTCCAGTGGGGAGGATAAACCGCAGCGACAGTTGGGCAAGTATTGTGACACGAAGGGGAAACTTTCAAGTCAGAAGTATGACAGCTCACGACCGCAGTCATAGGTCCTTTGCATGCCATTACCAACTCCGAATCATCACCCCGTGGGATGAATAGGATTTAGATCACACTTTTACTTCCAATGTGTACAAAACACAGTTGTACCAAGAAAACAAAAAAAGCACACAACGGGTATCAGCCAATGTAGTAGTTTCTTGTGCAAAACAACAAAATATAAGACATCATGTTATTGACCCGGGCGATGCTATGGTTACAAAATATTGACCTATTAAAACACAGACCAAGCCTGCTGCTCTCTCTCTCTCTCTCTCTCTCCCTCTCCGACAGCTGCTTCGATCTAACCTTCAGACTCAAAACACTTGAGCTGCTGGGAAAACAAAACAATTGTCATGTTAAGTTCTTTTTTTAACTACTTTTGTTTAAAAAGACAAAAAAGAAAAAAAGAAAAGGAAAATCACCAGTCACATTTTGAGCGAACACGGAGAGTGGCGGTGATTGTGACTGGCCCTTTTTCTGTTAATAAACAAAAACAAAAAGAAAAAAAAAAAGTCTTGTGGGCACGTCGCGGAAGGCGGGCCCAGCTTGTTCGGAGCTCCGGTGAAATGTCTCTTCGGGCTGTTTTTTTTTTTCGGAGTCCCAATCCTGCGTGCTCCCGCGTTTGAGTGTGAGAACGGTGTGTGGTGAGTGTTCAAGGGGAGCGTGTGTGAGGCATGAAAATAAAATCAACCGAACGTTGGGAGAGTTGGTGTAAAAGTTCTCAATACTGCTGGCGATTCAGTGCTCGGTTGCGCCGGGTTAACGCGTCCCACGCCTGCTAAAAAGGTGAAACTACAACTCGTGAATACTTCCAAGATTTTCCAGACTTTTTCGTCGCCTGTACTTCTTTTCCCCCGGGGTCGAAGCGGGATCGACCTGTCAATCAAATGCAGGCACGTCCGGCCGTTCACACCATTTAGAGTCTTCAATTGACCTGCTGACTTTTCTCGGATCTCTCGCTGCTGAACCGGGAGAGATCCGAGGCAGGCATGGGGCGAACAGACAGGTCGGCTCCTGAATCCAACCATTAACCTTCCGTAAAGGCCGCGGCCCCGAATCTCTGCATTCCCTTTTTTTTACGTGAATGCGCAAAGACTCCCTCCAGAATTGTCGCGGGATGGCTGGAGTGGCGCCACGCGTGGGGAGATTATAACTTCGGTCAACACGGCGTACAGGATTGGCCGCTACTAACGGGAAACTTGGGTGGAAATACCAAAAAACAAACAAAAAAAAAACAAAACAAGAAGTGGCCGAGACCCAGACGCAGGACGCGTGACCCAGCCTCCTCCTCTCCTGCCGCTGAGCGTCCAGCTCAGGTGCGCGCTCGGCCATCAACTGGCGGCGGGTTCTTTCCTCTGATGCCGCAGCATGTCGGTCACGCTGGCGATGTCTTCTTCCGGGACCTGCCAGGCGGGAGGGAGAGGCGGACGTTACGGCGTTTCCGGCAAAACGGCGTAATAAACGCAGCGAAAGCATCTAGGACGTGTGATTCCGTATGAACCCAAACGTAGATGGATTCTGTAAAAACTGCGCCTTTAGAGGATCCTGATGCCGACTGTGCCGTCGGCCGATGCGTCGACTCACCAGAGCGTGGTCGAAGCTGAAGGTGCTGATGTAGTAGGCAGAGATGTCGCTGTCGGCGAGCGGTTGGGAGATCTGGGCGACGATACCGCACTCGTCTGAAAAAGAGACGTGATGTCTGAGTCAGGCGTCACTGCTCACGCTCAGCTGCTTTTTGTTTCAAATATACTTTTGCGGCGACGCCTTTCTGAGCTGGACCTGGAAGCAGAAGATACAGGCGAGTGTGGTTCTCTCAGCTCGCCGTGGCGACCAACAACCAATAACCACTGGGCTTTTTCGAACCCTTGACCGGACGAAACCCCTTTAAACTTCACGATATTAAAGGCTGTCCAACGTATCTCGGACATTTTGGAGATAAGGTCAGAGGCCAGGCTGAGATGGCTTGGTCCCGTACAGAGGAGGGACAGGTAGGGAGAAGGAGGCTGGTTAGGTTTAAGAGGACATGAACTGAGTTGATGTGAGAGAAGAGGATGCAAAGAATAAGGGTTGATGGAGGAGGTCGATTCACTGCGGTGCCCCCTGAAGGGAAAAGCAGAACACATCTCTTGACCTTCACGCTTCTCAAAACAATACGATATTGGAAAAACAAAGACGGGTGCGACCGTGTTGTGGAAGGAGGTGTTATCTAGAGCCGGAGGTTCGACTTGAACGCACGTCATTGATGCCATTTCACAGCGTTTCCAATCAGAAAGAGACGTTGAGTAAACCGCCTTCGTACGCCTCGCGTTAAAAAAAAAAAAAATTAGAAAAGGTCGATGAGACCAGGTGGAAATCGTTGGGAGTATGAAAGTAAAAATCGAACAGAAAAGGAAGCGGCTCTCACCGAAGCCCAGGGGTTGACCCCCGATCCGCACCATCCGCCACAGCTCCCCGGAGGAGCTGGTGAACAGAAGATCGGCGGGAAACCTGAAATGCAGGAGATGTTGCAAAGTCAAAACCATGTACGTGTGCTTTTCCCACGTCTGGCACTACCGAGAATATAAACCGCATCAGCAACGCAATCAGCCATCGATAAAAAGAAGACAACAAAACTATGATCATTCACACACGCGAGGGGATGATCATTGTGCTGAGCAGTGTGCTTCAGCTTCACACGATGCACACTAAGTGTTTAAACTTCAGTTCTCTGCTGACGGTCTTGACAGCATTAGGAAAGACACACACACACACACACACACACGCGCGCGCACACACACACACACACACACACACACACACACACACACACATACACATAAGCACACACACAGCAGTTTTGTAACGTTCCGGACGAGTAAGGTCTCTGGAATGAACGGTCGCGTCGGAGCAAGACGAGGCGACGCAAGAGAGAGACTCCTTACTGCCTCTGGGCGTCCGTGTCCATCACCAGGGAGATGTAGCCCTCGATCAGGGAGAAGGAGAAGAACTTGATGCAGTCGAGGTTCTGGGCCGGGGAGGAGCGCGGCTCGTCTTTGGGACTGGGGTGGGGGGTGGGGGGGGGGCACAGAGAGACAAGCGGGGGCTGCGGTGAGGCTACGGTTTTCAAATAGAAGAGGGAAAACTAAGAAGGTATGAGAATTTTTATGAAGGGACTTGAGATTGAATACACTTTAGGTTCACACGCTGTGTTTTTTTTGTTTGTTGTTTTTGAACGGTATCTGTTAAATTGCTCATAAGAAATGACACCCTGAAACCAGATATCGCGATCTTGCAGATCTGATCAGATTCAAATCGGGGAAAGACAGATTCACAGGTTCTGCAGCTGTCCTGCGGCCAACATCCTGGAAACTGAAGTGAAGAGACAATCTTGTTCTAAATCCTAATTGCGTGGGCGTCCGTGTGCGTTCTGTGAATAGCAACCCACCCTCCAACGCACACTTTTTCAAACTTCCGTAGAGTAATGACAGTCTCGGCATCATCATCATCATCATCATCCGATCGTTAATTGTTAATATTAGTCGCTTGTGCCAGAAAAAAGGAAAAGAAAATAATGATCAGCCCACTGTGACTGAAATACAAGGATTGAGTCAACAAAAAAACGGCTGAACCAGTCATATCAGTTCCTGAGAGGGGGATTGGTGAGAAAGGGCCTGCATGGGCCGGTGCTGCCGGGGCTGCGTGCTGCCCCCTAGTGGCTGTCACGGGTACTGCAGGGGGACGGGCGGGCAGGACTGACCTGCTGGAGTAGAAGAGGACGTCGATGAGGGTGGTGGCGATGGACGGCAGCGTGTCCGGGTCCAGGGACATGACGCAGAACTGGTTCTGCGGGATCAGCACCGGGTGAACGATGGGCTGCGTGGCTGGAGAGACAAGGGGGGGGTGTGGGGGTTACTGTCAAATCGTACGGAGAAGACCCTCCTCTTCTCCTCATCCACCAGGCTTCTTCTCCCCAAAAGGCACTTTGGGAATTTTCCACCTGCCGCTGAACACCTCTAATTCCTACAACCGTTTCCTGCATACCAAGTTTTTAAAATTTCTTTTATATATATTTTTATACCTTTAATTAGGTGTCCTTTAGTTTTGAGTTAGACACCTTAAATAAAATGTATTAATATATTTCACAGTTTTTTTTTAAAAGTATTTATATACTTTATTTGCATATACTTTCTATTATTAATATTTGCACATTTTTCTTTACCATAACGCCGCTGTGGCAATTGAATTTCCCCCATCGAGCATCAGTAAAAATGGTACCTTCTAATCCATCGATCATATCTATCCAAATAATAACAAGAAAATAAGACCGGAAGGAAGCACTAAAAATACATTTTCATTTCATGGAATGAAATGTTATCTGGAAAAGAAAATCCCATAAGACTTCCTTTCTGCTTTTGTGATTTTAAACGTTTTTTTTTTGTTTTTTGTTTTTTTAAATTCTGCATTACTGCATAATCTTTCAACAGATCTTTCTCATGGTGCGTGTATTTTCCTGGACATGCTGACGCACTTGGAGGTGCAGAGATAGATTGTGTTCAGATTGTGCGCTATTCATTTTTTTTATTTTTCCCCAGCATACCGAGTTTCCTCCGTTTTAAATCTTCCTCTGTGTTTGGCGGCAGCAGCAGCGCCTCACACGCAGATATGATGTTTTTGTTTGAAAAAGTTGCTTTGTTAAGCAATGGCGCACACACACACACACACGCACGCACGCACGCACGCACGCACGCACGCACGCACGCACGCACGCACGCACGCGCGCGTCACAATATAATCAGTTCAGGGTGCCAATCTGACATCCGGATTGTGGCTCGACAGCGCCTATGTTGGCCAAATACTCACATGACATGCATCTGCAAGGAGGAAGGAAGCGGCTGCACATTAAATACGGTGTTATGTAACGTATCTGCGGCGCCCTCATTCATCTTTAAACCTTCGCCGCGCCGCCCCGGCCCTGACCCCGACATTCAAGGAATTAAAATAGAAAACAGAATAAAAGATTTATTGACTCGTCAACCTGAACTACTTCTCATCCCTTCAGGGGGCGGCAACGGCCGATCACCCGCCTCCATCTAACCCTCTTCTCTTATCCATAAATCTCCTCTTGGCCTCCTGGCCGGCGGTTCAAATATTGCGAAAACCTGGAAACTTCCTGCGGGATTTTTTTTTCCCCCACCACCTCCTCTGAGATGGGTTTCTCGGAGGCAGACCGCCGGGGACGCCGCACTCCTACCTTCTTTGCCGTTCTTCTGCAGGCCGTTGGAGACATCCTGGCCGTGAACGGGGACCGACTCCCCCCCGACCTCCCTGTAGATGTTGAACTCCTCCTCCAGTGTGCCCACAACCACCGACAGGTCTTTCTCCCTCACCTGAAGGAAGAGAGGGGGAAAAAAACGATTACAGCTGAACATTGGCTTACAAGCGCATCAACTTACAAGGTTTCCGAGATGCCGCCAATTTTCTTGCTTTATGATACAAGCTGGGGTCTGACTTAGGAACGGGATGAGCGTTTGACACCGGTGTGGTCGCAGCTGTCCGTGAAGTGGCGTTTAAAAACAGTCGGACGCGCCGCCCACCGCTAGGTAGCCCAGAGCGAATCAAGAGCGAAGTGTGCGTGTTGTGGACTCGTCCGATAAGACATGGAGAAGTTGTTGTCGGTGAGATACGGTGACGGAGAGCCTTGTCTGTGAGGAGGAGGGAGACATTTACGGGGATTTTGTGCGGCAGGCGGTCCGGGGACGGACTGCTCATTTTAAAAAAAGAGGAGAGGTATTCACTCCGTCGCTAATTGAGTTTAGCCATAAAGTGTACCAAAGTGTGCAGGTTACATTTAGCAACACATTGCAGCATTAAGTGTGTAGCCAGTGAGTTAAGTTAAGGATAGAGCACAAAAAGGAAAAACTCCTCTGCCCGTCTCTCGCGCCGCCAAAGGCATCTTCATCCGATCTTCATGGTAAATACACTTGAGAAAAGCTGTTTATTTTTTTACATTTATTTTGTATTATTCATTTTCTATACATGATTTATTAAGGTTGATTTTTGTTTTATAACAAGCATGTAGTAAAACCGGGGGGAGCGGAAGGTGTTCATGCTATTTCAATCAGGAAATTTAATTTGATTTATGAGCAACTCAGTCACGGAACCAGTTAAACTCGTAAGTCAAAGTATCCCTCTACTTTCCTGGTTATTTTCTGCCGCTGCAGTTCGACAGACGTTATTAGAAGTTATTGCATCGCTCAGTATCACATGACCCCCGCCCCGCAGTGCAGAAGTGTTCTTCTCTTCCTCTGTGTTTTTTCCTCCTCCGCCTCCAGAGGTCGGCTTGAAACAGACGTGCAGTCTCTGGCTCTCCATTGATCTTGCATTATTTTATCATATTTTAATGCTCAGCGTCAGCTAGTTACTGAGTGCTTTTACTTTTCGTCCCGTGTTGTTTTTGTCCTTTAATCAACCTTCTGAGCTCCTTTGAACTGAATTTGACCTGTAGACAAAGTTGCAAAACACAACTTGAGTGACTGACGGTTGGAATCCTAGTTTTAGCAGTCTTCATTCCTGTCAACTTTAGGCTAACATTAGCCCTAATGAATTATCAATAAGAGCTGCCAGCAGCTGTCATTTCAACGGCGCTCCTGCTTCCCTGGGGTCCAAGTTAGCAACGCCTGCCATCGGAAAGAAGCTAGCTGAACATTCATGAATAAGTTGCTAAGTTACCAGTGATGTTGTTAGCATTCACGTATTTTCGGTTTCTGCTGTCAGGCGATGGAACAAGTGTCAATTTGATTGGCCCAATGTGGACAAACAGACATTGACGCCCACAACCTTTGAGGCAGAGAGAAATCATTTTCCAGGACACTTGACACTGTCAAGGTCAACCATTTTCAAGGGTTTTCCTGGATTGGCGGTAACCCCGATGTTGCCGTGTCTGCACTGCAGTTAAACAGCGCTTTTTTTGGGGGGGGGGGGGTTGCAAATCCCGCGATCCCGCACTTCCTGGAACGTTGAAAGCTTGACGCGCCGGCTAAACTCCAGCGGCCTCAGTCTGATATTAATTCGGTGGCAGCAAAAATTTGCAGAGCGGAAAACCTGCTGACGGCGGGGCTTCTTTTGTCCGGCGGCGCTCGGTGGGTAAAACGCTCCGCGGCGACATCGCACTTTTTAGAGAGCTTGAAAAAGATGTCTGTTAATTATACAGAAGTTGGCGGCTCAGAGGGCCGCTTTTATTTTTGTGAGATACACGTCAGGACAGATTAGCCTGGTGGAAGAGGATGTGGCTGAATGCAGAAACTGTGTGTGTGTGGGTGGGTGGGTGGGGGGGTGGGGGGGTTACTCACCAGGATGTAGTCGGTCTGATAAGTGGAGAGCATGAAGACGGAGACGTGCTGCTGAGCCAGCGGGGCGATGACAGACTTGGCGATCTTGGTCACGCCCACGGCCTGGGAGCTACTGGAGGCGTTGCCGTTGGAGACCACGTTGAGCGGCAGCCAGACGGAGCCTTCCACCTGCAGGTGCTCGGAGGGCTGGAGTTCTGGGCACGGGAGCAAATTAACCGGGTTTTTTTTTTTTTCATGAGGCCAGTCTCTATCACACTCCCGCACTCTTTCTAACCCTGCCGGTCCAGGCAGAAGGATGGCTGGGTTTCGCCAAGATCTGCGTGGTCCAGACCTGCTTCTACATAGAACGTGGCTTCAGACAACTGGGTAATTCTTCGGCACCGGACAGGTGAAACTCGATCTTCAAGAGCCTATTTTCAGTGTACAGTAGTCCCTCGCCATATCCTGCTTCACCTTTCCGTTCTCACCGTATCACGGATTTAAAATCTGAGATATACAATTGCATGAAAACCCTTGTATAGCAAAAAACTGTGATAAAAAAACTGTATCAATCTTAAAATTGTACACAATTTTATGAGATTTTTGGCTACACCACAGGTTTTTGCAGCATAAATGCATTTTTATATATTCATTATTTTATCATTGTGATGGTAAAATAAGCACTTTCTAGGGTGCTGTCCAACCAGAGCATGGTGTTCTCTGTCCTTGGCTCTGAGTGGCTCAGCGACCCGAGCATCATTTTCTGCATCTCCTGCGCCTAGCATGCATTTAGCATCTGGCCTTGTCCATGTCACATTGATGTGTGACGGCTACTCGTTTAAGAGTATAGTGTTTATAAGGGTGTGGGAAAGGTTATTAAGAGTATGTGGAGGGTCATAAAGCTTAAAAATATATAGAAATAGTAAAATAAATATAGGTTCGCTACTTCGCAGATTGGCGTTTATCACGGTTGGCTCTGGAACATAAACCCCGCGATAAACGACAGGCTACTCTATTATCTGTAAAAAGTACAAAAAAAAACCAAAAGATAAAATGAGCCTTGTTTCCGCATCCGGATCAGTAAAAGCTCCATGTCAGCGTTGTCGATCTAACGTCAATAACTAAAGTGAATTAAAACTGAATTTTTTAGTTCCCTCTGAAGAGAAAAACTGGGTAGGTAAATCCTCTTTAGACATACAGACACACACTTTTAGCAACCCAAGAGTCGCACGCGTGTGTGTTTATCTCCGCCTGCTGGCCGGGCCGTGCTCCCGTGAGGCTGAAGAAAGACAAAAATATTTACTCAAACCGCAAGTCCATGTCATTCGACGGCCAGTATTTGGGTAAAATGTCAACAATACAAATATTAGCGTGGCTGCATTTTGAATTTCGCCCCCCCGCCATGAGGGTTCTGGTCTCTTCTTGCTCACCAAGGTGTAAAACACAAGAGGCTCTAAGAGGCTGCTTCCTGTCGAGTGCTCTCTAGTATTATACGCCCCCTCCTCCTCCCGTGTCTTCCTTCACCGCGGCGACCCAAAATGAACCCGCTATTAATAAACCGCGAGGTTACACAAGTGGAGCCCCCCGCCTGCGGCCACACAGCGTGACCCCACACCGGCCTCACGGCAGCGGCCGGGGCGGTCAGGAGTTCAAGCAATGAGACTTTTGCGGCATTTGATCAAAATTGCATCAAGAAACGCCTCGGCGCACATCTGTTAATTTTGACGGCCCGACGGTCGGAAATAAAATAAGATATAACGACGGTGTTGTGACGATGGCGCGGCAGGGTTTGTCAGATGACACTTGTTACGCAAGGGGTACGAACAAAGGTCTTCTGAGTTATTCTTTTTTTAACGGACTAGCGAGTCTGTCGCCGCCGTGAAATTGAACATTTTTCACAAATTCGCTGTTTCAGGAGAAGCCCTGTGAGACTCGTGGTCACCGGATATTCACCCTGGAGCTTTGTGCTTCCGCTACCGTTCCTTTATCCGCGCAAACGGACTCCGCAGCTGGTTGGAGCATTTATTTACGTCTCTACAGAACCATGTTTGGTCCACTCGGTGGTCAGTTTCTGCTGTTAAATCCACCAGCTCTGAGCGTAGAAAGCGTCCGGGACCGCACGTGCATCCAGGGTCCGATGCCAAACCGACACGTGGTTGCAGTTTTGGCGCAGGCACGTCTTCCGCCGACGCCCGCCGGGCCCGGCCCGGTATTTCGCAGCCCGAGAAATGTGACAACAGGCAGGCCGTGTTCTGTCGTGGAGCAGCCGCCGGGGAGCGTCAGGGGATGAGGGGGGGATTCTGTTAAAGAGCTCTGGTGATGCTGCTCGTCTGTTTCGTTCAAACGTCCGGCCTCCGAGGCTCCGAACGCTTTCTGTCTGTCTTCGAAAGCGATGCCTCTCACAGGTAACGGCCCCGCGAATTTCCTTCCCTCATTTTTATGAGTATCCTCGTCCTGCCCGGCACTAATTTGCCGCCGCAGCCCCTCCCGTTGGCTTTCTTTACACGGAACTCACCTCTTAAAATAGGCACTCAGAGGGAGAGCGAAGGAAACGGGCGGAGGGCGGGGGAGGAAGGAGGGGAGGTTCTGCCCTCAGCAGCCGGATTTTAAAAGGACGGGCCATTAAAGCCTGCATGCAGAGACAAGAGTCCAGCGGCAGTAAGCTGGCCTCGGTGTCCCGTTCCCCAAATTTACTTTCATATGTGCAGCCCTCCGTCCCTCCCGGGGAAATCCGGGGACTGCAGAGTGTGGTACCTTTGAATCCCTCTTCGTCCAGCACCACCGTGTAGTTCTCCGGGGTTTCCGTCAGGCTGAAGAACTTGCATCTGAAGCAGGGAAGGGAGGTAGATGCAGGTGACAGAGAGAGGAGACAGAGAGACATCCTTATTCAACTGCAACCCTGGGAGGCTCCGATTTTCATAACAAACAGTACCAGGAAAGGCGGTGAATAGGGTTCTGTGAAACGCTCACAGGATCCCGGGCCGGCTGTTACTCAATGAGCACGAGTCCGAGCTCGCCCTTTTCTTTTCAGAGCTGACGCTCTAAGCCGGACCACGAGTGGGACATTCTGGGGTTAAAAATTCACAAAGAATGCCAACAATTAAAACCAGGTTCGTCGGATCCACGGATTTCTCGACTGAAAACGGTATTTGGACCGGATCCACATCCCGCTTTTGTCCTGTTGGGCCGGTTATTCACATCTTCATCCAGTCTGAGGTAAAAGTGTCGTTCCAATGCACTTTACGCCGGTTCACATTCACCCATTCACACGCTGAGCGGCGGCTCGTATCTCCAAACATTTGTGGGTCGATTCCCTCGTAAGTCAGGGTTCCACTGCATAACGGAGGGGGGGAAAAAGCTGATCCGTGAAAGAGGAGCCGCCACCGGGGTTATGATTCGTCCTAAATCGGATTCTCTCTACAGAAATTAGAAATTCCTACAATAGAAGTTGGAGGAATGGGTAATTATGAAATGTAAAAAGTCGTGAGGTACTCAGTGTACACCCTCATATGAAGATGACAGAATCAAACAGAGGTAAATATATATATATATATATATATATATATATGTGTATATATATGCATATAGATTGATCAAATCACATTTTTCTGCCTTGATTAGGAAAATCATGGTAAAAGACAATTCAGATAATTTTTTTCCATTCATGTTTTTTTTTGAAGGGGGTGGTAGGAAAAAAAAAAATCTACAATCACACATTATTATAAAACGTCCACATCTTCCCCAAAACACCTGAGCGAAGCGGTCCAAGACAGAATCTAGGCTCTCATGCGTATGTGTGTGTGTGCGTGCGTGCGTGCGTGTGTGTGTGTGCGCATGTGTGGCACATCCACGAATTGTTGCGAGCGGATCGGAACGACAAAACTACTTGTGCTTCCAAACATCCCAAAGGGAAACACTCGCTCTCAGAGAAGACCTTGTTCTCCAGTTCAGACAAACGTGTCAGATGAACAAATGAAAAAGTTCCTGTGTGAAACACCTCCGCCTTGAGGTTTTTGTTTTCGCCCCCACCCCTTCGAGTAGGAAGCACAAGATATACCGGTTTCCTTCAAACATCGGCCTGGCGATAAACCCTGAGTCGGAGCAGGAGCCGGGGCGACCTCCTGACTCAGCAGACCGTAATCCTCGCCACCAGGCGGGGCGACGGCCCGGCGGGGAGACAAAGGGAGGACGCTCGGACACAAACTGCCAGCTGTGCCGGCGAGCTCAGCCGGCCCATTGTGTTATAATACCCCCCCCCCCCCCCCCCCCCCCCCCCCCCTCCCCCCCCCCCCCCCCCCCCCCCCCCCCCCCCTCCCCCTCGCGCCACGCGCCCCACCACGCCCTCCCGCGGTGTTGCTGGCGCACACCCCCCAACCTTT